>JAHHUM010001621.1:68093-118055 GCA_036173005.1 Crenichthys baileyi | reverse complement strand
CTCACCAATGAGGGTCATTCTCTATGAATGGAAAAACTCAGAACTGGTGGGCAGTCCAGAGATGGTTCAACATCTCTGGAGAGACCAGAATTACTCCAAGAGCATGTGCACATACAGGAGGCCACAAATAGCCAAAAATAAAAGCACCGTAAGCCCTACCTGGTTCAGTGAAGGTTAGTGTTCATGATTATACAATCAGAAAGAGACTGGATAAAATGTCATTCACAAGATATTTCCAGGACGAAAGAAATGGCTGATCCAGAACAGAGAGGCTCATCTCACATTTGCTAAAAATCATCGTAATGATCCCAAGACTTTGTGGAAAAATATTTTGTGTCATGATGAAACAAAAGTGGAACTTCATGCCAGGTGTGCATCCATATAGTATATCTGGCAAAACAATAATGACAACGAAGACGGTAAGTCTAAAGTTCACTTAGATCCAGAGACGCTTGTGCTTGGCGGGTAGGCAGGGTGTTAGCGGTTCGGTGGAGGGTGGACAGGTGAGGATGAATGAGCAAGACGAAGCTCGAGGTACAGGAGCAGCCAGCCAGAATGAGTTCCAGGTAATGGTAGAGACTTGTAGATCCGTAGGTGAATATCTCCTTAGGTGATCTCAGGCACCAAGGCAGCTTTAGGTTAGGCCACTGGAGCCAGCCTGGGTATCCTCCAGGTAGTTGCCAGTGAGTTCACTAGAAAGAGCAAAGAGTGGTAAAACGAAGGTCGAAGACACAGTGTACATAGCTTGGTATGTAGGTTGGCTGAGTAGCTACCACTGAGGCTAATACTCGAGCTGGGTGCCTCCTGCTTAAGTACTCCAGGCTCAATCACCGGGAATGGGAAACACCTGTCTCACCAAAGCGACAACACAATAGCGCCTACTAGGAATGAAAACACAAACAATACACACACAAAACTCCAGCCCCGACAAAAACTGCTTTTTGTATTTACCAAGGTTCTACTTTTTCACAACATTGTACATTTATGTTCACTATTTCTTGAGGTATCATGTTTTGCATTTAAGCCTGAGTTTATTGTTGCCTACATAATGGCATCACATTTGATCACAACTTCTGGCAGTGCATTTGTCAGCCTTGTGCTCCGTTTCCTTGTTTCTGTTTTTACATACACAGAAATCAATCTGACTTTCATGAGCTATAAAACAGACAAGAACAACGTGCTGTTTTTGCATGGTTTAGAGACTTGTATAGAGATGTTAAACTAATAAACATCCAAAACAGCAGATTTTTTTTATGAGCTATGGCACATAAAACATTTTTAGTTAGGTTTTTTCAGAAACGGCAAAATATTTCTTTTTCCATTATGTCACAATTGAAAATTGAGAATGCGATTGAAACAAACTCTTGTTCACTTCATAACCCATTCAAAAGACTTTTCATTCTCTATGACTGTAGAGATGCAAGTCTCTCCATCTCTCTCATTTCATTCGAAACTGAGTTTATTTGACTCAATTTCGTGCATAAACACTAAAGATTTATATCATCCAAGGATTTGAGTCAGAATGTCCAAACGTATAAGTTGACTTTTGACTGCTTGGACAGAGTTTCATATAAATGAGACAGAGGGTAAATGAGAACAATTACAAACCTGATAGATACAAGGGAACAAACAGGGGTGTGAAGTGTGCAGAGTAGGAAAGGGGATTAGATTTACACTTCTGCCAATATCATTGTTGGATAATAAATCAAGAATATCTCCTAAAACATGTTCAGTGCTCAGTTTGTGCCTTTAATACAGTTGGTTGCCTTCTTGGTGTTTGGGCCTGCTTGCACTTTAAGCTGATGAATAGCTGACTGTCCTCAAAGAAGAGGAGGATGAAGGGACCCCCTTCATTGTTAAATAATATAAATCTATTATTTATATGCCAAATGTCTAGCTTGAGGTATCAAATGCACTTTTGAAGTCTGGAAGGGTATATCTTTTCACCTTGTTTAAAGCCGGCCCCAACAATATGAAAGAAGGTGGGTGTGCATAGCGAATATCAAGCTGAGTGTGTGTTTACTTATTTATCCGTTTAGTGCATTCACTCTTTTAGGAGTCGGTTCACAGGAAGTGCAGGGTGGACATTTAAGCCTTTTGGGTAAGGATGTTTCATAAACTGTAATAAGTGTTGTGGGCCAGCCATAAGTTATTCCTCTTTTAAGGCAATTTCAGTGCTCCTGTGGCAGTTAAGTTTCATTCTTTTCCACCGAGATATATTTTTTTATCATTAGAGAAAAAAAATACACATTGCACATTTCTGTCTTATCTATTAACTATTTAACAGTTTTAAAATTTTATGGAGTCATCTTAAGACCAGCTTAACTTTTACTAATTCTTTCAAACTGTTACAAAGCAGATGTTCTAGCATCATGTCACACATTTCTCCAGCCAACGGACACGGCACTGCATTTTAAACAATCAGACGGAAAGAAAGAATAACTAAATTATTGCTGCTTCCATGGGATTTAAGAGAGAAAGTAACTGATCAGCTGATCATCAGAAAGGAGTTTTGGCTTTGGAGCACATCACCAAGTCAGGAAGACATCAGAAATGAAGCATCAGTTTAAAAAGGGTTATTGCACAATTTTGCATATTGTCATTATACAGAGATTAAAGGTGCTGCATTGCATTTGCTTCATCCATATGAGAGTGACAGAAGTATCTAAAGATCTGTTTTTTTAAGGGTTCTTCAGAGTTTGGTTCTGTGATTTCTTTTATTTTTTTTTATTGTACCTTATGCCTTGGAAGTGTATTCTTTTTTTTTTTAGATATTTTTTCGGTACTAGTGGCCTTTATTTATTTTGTTTTTTTGACAGTAGGCAGACAAGAAAGAGAGGTAGAGAGAGGGGGAGACATTCAGCAAATGTCACCAGGTCCGGGACTCGAACCCGGGACGGCCGCTTCGAGGACTATAGCCTCTGCAAATGGTCGCGCGCTAAACCCCTACACCATCAGCGCCACGGCCTTGGAAATGTATTCTGAGGAAACATGTTACTCTTTCCACTAATATTTAGTTGACTGCCAGATATACTGGCCTGCAACATCAAATAATAAATGGTACATCCAGTCCCTCATAAAGTGTCTTGAGTAGATCAATGCCTGGGTGGCTCGGACCAACACTGGCAGCACTGTTGGTCTGAACTCTGGTAACAGCATTTTAAGCTGCAGCTGCCTCCCTTTTTACAGAGACCAACAAAGACACTGTTGCACTAATCTAACCTACTGAAGGCATGCACTAGTTTTTCTGTGTCCTGTTTTGACAGGAAACCCTTTATTCTGGCAATATGTTTTAGAAGACTGTTAGCTTATTTATTAACAGACTTTGTGACAGCAAATGACCCCTTAATCAGATAAAGTCCCACAGAGGGTGTAGAACTGGGCCAGTGTTCCACAGTGTGTGTGTGTGTGTTTGTGTGTGTGTATATATATATATATATATATATATATATATATTATATAGTGAATGGGCACAAGTACTGAACCCTGTGGTACTCCACAATTAACCCTGGAGTTTAAAGATTCATCATTTAAATGAGCAAACTGAGATCTGTCAGACAAATGAGGTTTAAACCAGGCTAGTGCTGTTCCCTTGATCCCTACAGCATGTTTCAGCCTTTCTAAGAGAATATTATCATCGAATGTATCAAATGCAGCACTGAGATCCAACAGAACAAGTTCAGACACAATTTTATTGTCTTAGGTGTTGTGATTATGAATGTATTATTTACTATTAACACTTTAATTTCTTTCAATTTCTTGAAATACAATAATTTAACAAAAATAAGTCAACTCAAAGTCAAACATATTTCAATCAACAAACTCTTTACTATGCTAAAACAACCCAGCTAAACTACCAAGCAAAAGTGAATCAAAGATGGTTGAAAACCATGACCGAAAGAGTGATGCAACATTACCATGCAATGTTTATGTTTGAGAACCAAATATTATCTTGAAGAATCTGGAAATGAAGTTAAGTTGGTCTTGGAACTAACTGAGGAGATAATTGGTATACCTTCAAACAACCATTAACAATGCAAAATCAGATAAAAGATTATTTTAATAAAACATTTTAAAGAATGATTTGCTGAATAAAACCAACCTTCTGGATGACTAATTCTTAACGGTTTTTAATTAGCTGCCTCTATTTATTAAAATAATATTTAAGAAAATCTTATTTTGAATGAGGTAAATGACCTTTAGTGATGTTTAGTTTGTAAAATAATATTTGGGGTAATATTATTCCCTAGATTGGAAACTAACAACCTTTCTCAGTAAATGATCTTCAGCTTACTCATAAAGTGGGCGAACACGTGTTCTTAGCCGTTAGCGGTTGGAGCTAACAAAATAAACTTTTAGCTTGTCATCAGAATCAAATACATACCTTTAAAATACCACTATTAAAAGGGTTGAAATGCATAAGGACGGCGCGTTATGACCGATCTTCCGTGTATAAAAACCACACGTTAAAAAAACTCTTAACTTTAAAAACACAACAGAGAACACATTGTTAGCTGAGTGCTAGTCTGCTAGCACTTACTGTTGCGGTTTCTCAACACAAACAAAAACAAACGTCATAAATCTAACATTATTTAGATTATTTAACTCTAGACTAATCTTCTCTGCCCAATCACTACCTCTTACGTGAACTGTGCTGAAGAGAAGTTGTCCCAACATAGGCCAGGAGAATATTATTGGTGACTTTCACCAGTGCTGTTTAAGTGCTGTAAAGAGCTCTGAAACTTGGCTGAATCTCTTCAAACAGATCATTGCTGTAAAAATGCTCATACACTTGATTAGCAACAATTTTCTAAAGAATTTTAGATAAGAAAGGAAGACTGGGTATATGTCTCCAATTTATTAAGCCCATAATTTAAAAACCTAGATTTTGCTATCTTCACCTAACCGAGACAGATGGATTTCTATGAGTGGTTTCTTTAAATTCAAATAAGGGCAAAACATGCCTGATACAGCAATGAAACAGTGAATGAATCAACTGTTTGCAGCCATGCCAAAATCATTGCAGGCACGAAGAAACTACAAACCTCCGAGGATATGTGCACATGTTCTATGTAAAATATATGGCCAGAATGAGGATTAAAGTAGTGCTAAACACAGAGAACACCAGAAAGATTTCTGGGATGCAAGAGCTATCTGCTTGTAGAGACAGAAGATGTGAAAGCATTTGCATAATTAATGTAATTTTATCTTTTCATTGACTTATAGAATGTAACATAGTGACTGGGGAAAAAAAGAAGATACACAACATTTTTGAAAGAAAGTAAGGAAAGTTTTTTTCTGTTTTCGACTTTTGCTCCCACAGACAGCCTCCGGTGGTGTGGGAAGTGTTTAGTGTGTGGCTCAATGTCACATATTGTGGATGAAAACAGGAACAGGCTTGTGGCTTTTAATCCGGAAAAGCTTTTTGTACATTAAAAAGAAAAATGCCCCTCACTTCTCCTTAAAAAGCTTATTTTGTCCAGACAGCAGTGACATTTATTCTGTCACTTAAGCTCCATTTCTGCTTCAGTCATGCCACGCTTATAGAGCCCAGCTTATGGAGACATGAGGAACAGAAAGTGTACAACTGTCAATACATGAGGAAAAACTAAGTAACCATGCCTTGCAACCATATTTATTTGCGTTGAAGTTTTTCACATTGTGTCATGTTACTGTCAAAAACTTTTATGTATTTTCTTTTGATTTTATGTGAGCAGCTCATGATAGGTCATAACTGTAGAAAGAAAAAGGATGCATGATTTATTTACCCCTGAAAAAAAGTCAAACTTGAAAGTGTGGCATGCATTTATATTAAGAATCTCCTGAATGAATACTTTGTTGAACCCTTCTAGACCTTTTTGCTGTAATTTTAGTTTTCTTTTGTGGTAAGTTTCTACCAGCTTTGCATATCTAGAGACTGATTTCTTTCCAATTCTTGCTTGCAAAATAGCTCACGTTCAGTCAGATTTGATAAAGAGCATGTGTAAAAAGCTAAGTCTCTGCAGCTCTTCCAGAGTTAGAATAAGCCATGTCGTGATAGGTTTGCAGTTGTGCTTTACTCCAGTGAGATGTGTGAGATGTTTCAAGCTTGTAATATTGTTTTATAACTTAACCCTACTGTAGACATCTGCAATTGGCTGCACTGGATTTTATTTACAAGCATTGGACTAAATGGGGGCGTACAAAACACAGGCCACACTTTTCCAATTTATATCATACAAGTAATCATTAAATCTTTCCACTTTACATTAAATCTAAATAAAATATACTCAAATCTGACGCTTTGAAAAGTTGAGAGGTATGAATACTTTTGCAAGGCACTGTACAATAATATTGTTAGTACTATTTGCGCATCCTTCCATAGTCTCATCTGACACATTTTTCGCAGTACAAAGGGCTACAGGGTGAAAAAATGATGGAAGCAGGTTATTAGTTGTAAAAATCCAAAGGCTTTGAGAGCTATGCATTGTTTTATTGAATCCTCATGACCTTTTTTGTGAATGACAAGGTTACTCTCTCTGGATTACGACGGGGGTAAAAATGAGAAAAACAAACATGTCTAGTCTGACCAGTTGCACAGGATTGACTCTCAGCCTACATTTTCCAATACAGTGTGAAATATATTGATTATTACAGAGCAACATGATTAAGCTAGTCCTAAAATGAGTTTGAAACAGAATTTTATGTTGCTTTGTTGAGGGTTATTTAATTCATCCAATCTTAAAGCTGGGAGCCACACGATGAATCAAAGCAAGTGATTCCGTGATAAATATAGAACTGTATTCAGGTCACTGATGGTGAAATTTTCTTATTTTATAGTACATTTCACAAAGCGCAGAGGTTGTTCACAGTTCATTAATTACCTAAGCTCCACACATAATAAGGGTCTCATGAGAACAAGGCTTGAGGCCCTATTTCTGTTGATATATTTCTCTCACAAAGATTTTTCTTGCACACACACAGAGCCACATACAGGACAAGAAACTGATGTTGGAGGTCCTCTTTGTCTATAACTGTTAAACAAAAAGCAAGAGGAAACATGTAATAATAAGGTATACAAGTGGTTAACCATGGACTGCAAGTAGGATTGTAGCATAATATCAGATTTGGAAAAAATGTCAAATTTAACTGTTATCAGTATATGTAATAATTTGGGAGGGGGGGTGATGTTAATAAATAGCTGTTTTTTTATAAAATCTTTAATTGATTCCAATAAAATATATGGACCTGAAGAATTACTTTCACTTTGTAATGTGTCAGAGTTTCTATAAATATTCAGCTATTATTTCATCTTATGTTTTTATGGGGGCTGCACGGTGGTAGCACTGTTGCCTTGCAGCAAGAAGGTCTTGGGTTCAACTCCCGGCTGGGGTCTTTCTGCATAGAGTTTGCATGTTCTCCCCGTGCATGCATGGGGTCTCATTGGGTACTTAGGCTTCTTCCCACAGTCCAAAGACATGACTGTAAGGTTAATTGGTCCTCTAAATTGCCCTTAGGTGTGAATGGGTGTGTGCATGGTTGTTTGTCCTGTATGTCTTTGTGTTGCCCTGTATTGGATTGGCGACCTGTCTAGGGTGTATCCTGCCTCTTGCCTGTAGATTGCTGGAGATAGGTACCCGCCCCCCTGTGACCCACTATGGAAAAAAGTGGTATAGAAGATGAACGAATGAATGTTTGCGAGGGCTATAAATACAAACTGACAGAGGTTTATATCTCTCAGCAACTCTTCAAACGGGGGAAGGATGAGATAACATGCTTTTCAACTATGGCAGATGTGTGCTGCTCTTTAAAAATAATAACGATCACGTTTGAAAGAACTGGAACTGTGACAAACAAGTCACCAAGTCTCTATGGTTGGACAATATCTACATCCAAACAGATGTTGGGTCGGAATGCCAGGAAAAAGCTGATTTTGTCTTATCACAAACATAAACAGGTGGAGTTTGTTTAACTTTACTGGAACTTTATCTTGAACTGTGTAGGCAGGCCATAAGAGACATAAAGCTTTTTGGCAACAAAACCTCCAGATGGGCTGCAGTCCAGTTTGAGCCCCATGGGCTATCCAAGACAGATTTTCGCAGGCAGCAAACAATCCAGGGGGTCCTGGTGTAAAAGAAAATAAATATGTAAATAATAAATAAATATGTAAAAACTAAATCACTTTATGTCCAATGTTCAGCACGGTGCAGGATTTGTTGTGCTTTGGGTCTGTTAACTTCAAAAGAAAATGAACATGAAAACTTGGTTGGAGCCACTGGTCTCTTCAACCCTTTAAAACACCAGGACATTTTATGGAAAAATCTGTTGGCCTCTGGCAGAAATCTAAAACAGGATCTTCGTTGTATCATTAACCTGGAAAATGATCCAAAACACAAGGTCAAACCATCCCAGAGGTTGTTCACCAAATGCAAAATGTAGCTCTCTTCCGTGGGCATCTCGGTCTCTAAAATAAATCCTGAGGAAGAACGCAGGAATTTGGAGAATCGAGAGTGGATTGTTCGACAAGGAATGGTGAAAAGATCCTCTCTCTTTATCCTCTAACTGGATAAGACCGACTTCTGTCCTATTGGTAAAACATGTTTATACAAGGCATTAACCCCATCCTGGAGTACAGATTATTTCAATCAGGAAAATAAAAATTATAAAACTAAATAGAACCCCATCCACCCTATGCATATTTGTGCTCAAAGTGAAGGTAATATTTTTCCAGATTATGATGTTAAACACTACGTGCTTAACTTCAGTCCTTTGGAAGACACATTAAAGACTAGGATCTAGAACAATAGAAGAAAGGAAGAAAAAATAAAATAGAACTAAAATGAAAATAGAAACATATAAAAATTACATCTACTTTACGATTTTTGTAAAGAAGTTTTTACATATTCTATAATCCTTTGGTGGCATGCTGTTATCTTGTAGTTATTAGTGCCATTTTTCTCATGGCTAATTACCAGATAAGTAAAGGCATTAGTCTCGTCTGTGTCAGTTTCATCAAATGGCTAACAGTTTTCTGTCTGTAACTGTATGTTTACAGTCAACATGTCATATGTCTAAAACAATCATGACATCAATGTCACATAATGCTGGCTAAGCTGTGCCATCGTTTGATTCCTTCCAAGGAACAGACGTGCACATTTATGGATGCAGCCTCAAAACCTTAAGATGAAATGTTTGCAAAAGTATACACATCCCTCTTACTCTTTCCCTTAAATTAAATGGATGTGGCAGCACGCGCACTGTGTGGAGGATTTTCTTCAACCAGGACAGGGCAGCTGAGTAGACATGAGATGGATAGCGCTCAAAGCAGTGCAATCCTGAAAACAAAACAAGAAAAAACTGCCAGAGGCTGCAAAAGAACTGGGAGTAGGGCGGTGCTTCACCTTCCAAAAGGACAAAAAGGCCTAACAAGCCAGGGCTACAGTGAAATGAGTGTATTCCAAAGAAGGGGTACAAAATATCGGTCTCTGGATGTGCACAGCTAGTAGACCAGCAAAAAAAAAACCCTGTAAAACGTGGTTCTACAAAGTACTGACTGGAAGTTATCGCCTTCACAGAACTGTGAATCTTTTATTATAGTGAGATTAAAAGATTAGTAAGCAGCTGACTCATAAAGACAATAATATGCACGTAATAAAGCACACGTTTTAGATTTTTTTCTTTTTTCGACTTCTCTATTGTACACAGCTTTATATTTTTTATCACATACATTTCCAGTAAATTCAGTTAAAGCTTGTGGTTGTAATGTTCCTAAATATGAAAAAGGTTTACTGTATAAACATGAAACCATCACAGGTAAAAATAAATGATTGCTGCCTTCACACATTTTTAGCCAACTTCCTGGAATAGAACTAATGTAAAGAAAAGAGAGCTCCCATTTAAATTGTAAATCTACCAAATTTAAAAGTTGCTTTAAGTTGTACGCATTTTTACCCCTCATATCGTGGGTGTCTGTGGTGATGAATCCAAAGCCCAAGTGCTATAACTCATATTCGTGTGTGATTTTGGGGTGAACCAGCAATGTGGAAATGAAAGAGGAGCAGAAAGTTGCAAATTAAACTCTTTACTTCCTTCCTTTGGCAGGTTCTTTTCAGGAGGAGCTGATAGGGCTTGAAGGACGTGCTAATCTCGCCCATGGAAATTATATTTAAATCACAGAGGCCCATGTGTCCTGTATTCCACAGCATGGATTTGGGGATTTCTGTCCAGTTTCAACTTCCACCACGATTCCATACAATCAATATTTGATCAAGGTTCCAGGCATGAAAGCCCCTGAATCTCTGTTTTGACTTTTAATTCCCCACCGTGACGTGTAATTCTCTCAAACGGAGATGGCTGCTTGTGCCAATATTTGATTTTTCTAAGTGTGCAGTTGCAGTCGCTGCCCTTTGAACTTTAATTTTAGCCCTCACTGGCTTCTTTGTACTTTGAATTAGCCAGAGATTCAGAAGGCATTCAAAGGGTTTGCACTGACACACCAGCCGTGTGGAAAATTTGATTGTCAAGCATTGTTGGAAATCATGTTGAAGCTGTTGAAATTCATGTCCAATGAAATAAATTTGTTGGCTTTTTTACTAATGTACTTCATGCCATTAGCATTGTTTGTATAAGAGAAAGCCGATGACAGTGAGACTCGGTTCAACAGACATTTCTCTTGTATTTGCACCTCTTTTATGTTGGAAAATTGCATTAAAATATTAAAAAATGCTTTTAAATTTTTAAAACTCTGTCTGAGCTGTATCTATTTAGACCAAAGATATGGAGATCTTTAGAAGTTATGACAATGACAGGCTTTAGAAATGCATGCCCACTGTTGCTTTCAGCAGTACAAACCAAAATTAACTACATTTGACTGCATATTCCAGCTTTGTTTACATGAAACTCTGATATAAGTTAAAGAAGTTATTAACTTTAAGAAAATGGTAAAGGTTTTCAAGAAAACTATTTTTTTAAGCAATCTTTATCAGATTTCTAGTACTTTAAAGTTGACGTTACCGCCACTTGTTAAGGCATGTGCATTGCTGTATTGTTTGTTGTAATTCGGCAGAATGATTTTTAGAAATATGTAAAAAAATAAAAAAATTAAATAAAAGTTTAAAAAGATTGTTGGTGAGTTGTGTAGCCAGGGTCCTAGTTGACCAACTGACATCTCTGGTTTTTGGTAAAACCTTAAAATGTATTAATTTAGGAAATAATCATGTAGTTTCTGGGTTAGTATCCTAATTTAGTCTTTAGAGGATATTTCCAAAAGAACCATGAGAAAAGAGCATTTAATTGTGAGCTTTCTGGTCCAAGACAATGACTTGCTCATGAGCTACTTTGGGTTTCCTTGGGCTATCCTGTTGGAACCATGCTTGGAGCTGTGGTCTTTCAGGGAACGACACACAGCAAGATGCCAAACACTGCCCATAGCGGTACAGCTGATTACAGCTGTACTGGTATGCAGCTCAAATCATTAATGCCTTCTTATGTGAAACAAGTGGTAATTTAAACAGTAATAAAATAATCAATGAACTTGGGGAATGCCATGTGGTGTAGAGCGGGTGACTTATATACGGAGGCTTCAGTCCTCTAAGCAGCTGTTCCTGGTTCAAGTCCCGACCCCAAAGACCTGTGCTGCATGTCTTCCCCCTCCCCCTACCCTACTTCCTGTCTGCCCACTCTCAAATACGAAAAAGGTAGGGCCACTATACTGCAAAAAAATAAATAATAAAAAAAAGTCAGTGAACTTGATAATTTAATCTTCAGGGTTGACGCACAGTCTAGAAAGTCTAGAAAAGCATGGAATTATTCCAGGTATAAAAAAACATAACGTAATGGAAAAATATTTAGATTTACAGACTTTATCCTCAGTTCCATTGTTTGCCCCCCCCCATTAATGACACAAATGTATGTCCAACAGTCCGTCATTCCGTCCATGCATCTACGCAACTATCCATCCAAGTTTTACTTATGAAGACTGACCTGTTGAAATATCCAAAATTCATTAATGTACACTTGAATATTGGCTCAAAAACACAGAGAAGTCTGAAATTTTGAAAATGGAAAATGTGTAAGAATCATGCTTTTGACAGCATTTCACTTTACCACACATTCAAATCTAATGAAATGGGATAATTTCACACTGTATTCACATACTTACTTTGAAGATACCAATGAGCGAAGCAGGAATGGATAGTCATCTTTACAGTTTAGTGAGCCAATGAGCATGCAGGTTATTAAAAGTCATTCTCTGAGGACAAGACTGCCAGTAGGAAATGGTTTCAGCAGCTGAGGTGGCATTTTGTAGCAGATTTCTAAGTTTTCATATTTATGGCAGGAAAAAGCTCAGAGGTGAATCACAGAGGACTTTTTTTAATGACACTTGAAATAAGGCGTAATTAAGACCATATTTCCATAACGTTCCTTAAAAACTTTAAGGACAGAAAATTTAATTAGGCTATCATACTGGGGGCACCGTGACCTTGTCACAGCTGAAAAAATAAAAGCTTTTATATCCTTTCAAAGGTATGCTAATGATATCATTTGAAAAAACTTAACAGCCATAACAACCATAATTTATTTCCGAGCAGAGCATATATCTCCCCTGTGGTCTCCTTAAAATCTCTGCATGATTCTGTAGGTTCAAACTCATAAAATCAGGACAATTAAAGAACCTCTCTGCGGTAAACATTAAGTGGATGGTGTGCATTTTGAGCTGAAATTGGGGATTAACTTCTTAAAATGTTCTGCTTAATCCCTTGACTGGACTTCAAAGTAAAGTTATGTAGGAAGAAAGGGTGTTCAAGTGGTTTGTCGTGTCAGTGGGTTTGTCGTGCTTCTGACACTGAGAAGTCACAGAGTGCTTCCGAGGAAGTTTGAGGACCACAAATGAGCTCAAAGATCACAACGGATGAATACTGGATGTTACTGCAAGTGCAAGACTGCTTTAAAACTGTTGATGTGAAAAATCGCTGAATATGGTTTTAATCCAGTATCTGAGTGCTGCCCTGGTTTATTGTATGTGTAAAGGAGGGAAATCCATTATTATGAAGGATATTGTGTTCAGGCTGTTCCTGATTCTCTATTATAGTTTCTTTATGGCCAGGGAATATGGCATGTATGCAAATGACCATACATTAAAATGGATGTTGGCAAAGATTCAGAGGGCAGTGCTACCTTTATGTTGTGTTTCTGATCAATTATTCCTCAGGCTAACAGAAATCCATCTGTGGTCATACCTTGCTTTACATTTCTAATTATTTAATGCTTTTCATTGACTCCACCATGAAAGCCTTTGATGAATATTTGCTGTAAAATCAAAAATTTCGTCCACTTTTTTTGCTTTTCTGCCACATGCTTTTAAAAGGGAGTCTCATGTAAAGCACGTGGTCGAAACTTATTGACACATCTGGTCTAGAATCCTGGTCTTCTCTTCAGCTCACCTCACCGTGTTTCCATTGCATTTAGGTCTGGGAACTTGGATGGGGATGGAAGAAGGTTAATTTAGTGTCTGGCAAGGATGAACCAGAGTTGGGAAGGCCACAATTCTGTTCCTAGTTTCTTGGATGATTTATTTTTTTATTTTCACATATCACACAAGGAAAGGGTGTGTTTGAGATGTTGCCTTAAAATACATGGCCTGCACTTGTATAGCGCTTCATCTATTCCAAGGACTCCAAAGTGCTTTACACTACAATCAGTCATCCACCCATTCACATGCTGACTGTGGTAGACTACATTGTAGCCACAGCTGCCCTGGGGCAGACTAACTGAAGTTACCAGTTACAGGACGGACCCCCTACCACCTGAGCCACAGTCACCCAATGACATCCACAGGTGTGTTATGAGTTAACCTAACAGAAGCCACGGCATAATTGCTTCCCCAAATTGTTTAAAGGCACAGTTATCTTGTCTTTAAACAATTAAACAACTGCTTCAGAATTTAAAGAAAGTCTCTAATTGTTCTGACATTTTGCAAACAGAGGCCATAATCCTCCAGTAATGGTTTTGAGTTTCATTTAGAGATCTGTTTCCTCCCTGTTTCTGTTCTTCAGTTGCTGTTATTTTTAGATCTTTTATATTAGACCAGGTTTATGAGTTGTTCTTGTCAGATATTTATGTGTTTAGCTCATTAATTACTTAATATATTCCTGTATATTGAGTTGTGTTAAATTCCCTGCTCATCTGTGTTAATCAGCCTCACAACCTTCAGTTGCTCTGCATTCTTTCTCACTAGCTCCCCCATATTCCTCCTGATTAGCCCTTCTTGTTTATTGGTCCATTTTTCTCCCTACGTCAGTATTGATACTCAATGGTTTCCATTTCACGCTACTGGATCGTCCTGTTCACTACCCACTCCATGCCTGTATACCTGCCTGTGTTCCATGTCCTGCTATTTTTTGTCTACCAGTTTATTATTATTATTGAAAAAAAACTGCTACTCACTATGTGGTTCCTGTCCTCCTGCCTGCACTTGGGTCCTGCACCACCTCAGCAATCCATGACAATAGAGGTCATTTTGGTAATGCTAACAGACCTAAGATTGGAAAAGCTTTATCTGATTTAACACCCAATGGTGAGAAAAAACAATGGAAAGTGTTGGTGAAGGTGCTGGCAAGGAATGGGTTTTTCTGGACATAGAACCACCACCACCCCTTCAATGCAAATTGCAATTTCTGCTCAGGACCTAAACAATGGGCCAGCTCTGGCTTAAAGTATATGATTCTGCAAAGGTCTTTGGCTGTAAGATCACAGATTTCGTTTGAATCTGTCATTCACTTCTGTAATCTAGCCTGTTTGAATGACAAGAATAAGGTAGAAAAGGAAACCAGAGACAATCTGTCAGTGTTGCATGAAAACACAGAGACGAAACCTTTTATTATCCATGTGTCATTTTCAGCACTTCTGACTTCTCTTATTTTATGTACACACGATGAGGTCTTCTTTGTAAACAAAAACTATTGTTATGCTGCTCGAGAACATTGAAAAAAGCACTAACGCGCAGAAAGTCTGCATTCAAAGAACACTCAAATTAATTGGTCCAAGATGATGACTGTGCCTTACCCTCTGATTTACATTTACTTTCATGTCAGATGACTTTTTCCATTATAGTTTTTGTTTGTTTGCTAGTTTCCGAAGCCATTAGATGAACCACGCAGTAATGCATTCTGTCTGGCTTCCATTTCTGTGACGAGCACTTTAGTCACACAGTCTGAGGAGGCAGGATTTGACATTTTTAATTGTACATTCAGTCGAAGGAAGAACAAAGATGGAGTAATCAACTTGTTTTTATAAAGTGAACAAGAAAGCTGTCAGATTACTTTGCTTTTTGAATATATTATTCATAATTTTCGGATAGTTCATCATGTCAGAAAACATGTTAATTCTATGTTAATTAATGGTTTTGGTTTTTGTAGTATGGGATTAAAATTTATACCATTAATGTAAAAGCATGAATTTTACTTCTGTAAGAAGTTGCAGTGATTATTTTTTCATCGGAGCCAAGGCGCTCAGTGTTAAGTGCAGATTCATGCTTATAAATCCCAGGCTCTGGCTATAAGAAACAAACTGTGCAGCTGATGAATCACAGCCTCCTGGTTATTAACAGGTCTATTTGTTTGCAACTCTATGCTAATTTGCGCTGCTCCTGGTGACTGCTTTGGTCATTATTGAAATGAGTCTGTGTCTGTAAATCACCACACCTGCCTGCGGTACTTATGATTTGCAGCCACACAGTAAATCTGCCTCTTTTATTTCCTGATTAGTGTACCAAAGCAGATGACTTTAATTTGTTACATTCTGCCCTTCCATTGATGTCTTTTTGAAACTTTGGATTTTGTTATTACAATCACATTTAAAGGTGGTTTTTGTTATTTAAGTTTAAGTTAATAAAGTGCCTGTGCAACATGGCATACTCATCAGTTACAAAGCATTTTCCTTCGCGATTTAGGTGTCAAAGAGAATCAGGACTTTCAGCATTTTGAAGCCTCTACAACATCTGCAATGGAGAGACGTGAAGTAAATCAGCTTTCACCAAAAGATCTGGTGCAGAGTGTCCTCATCATGGCAGGTGGATGAAAGACACTGAGGAAAAAGGAAACAGCTAATTCAAAAGCAAGCTTTACCTGGAAAAATGGTCGTAAAAGGGGCCTGGATGACGATTTTAATCTCCAGATCTGAGGCCATGATCTTCAGCTCGAAGCGAGTGGATTATCTTCAGATTAAGAATGAGTTACTCCTTAGTTAAGACATGTTTAAGAAAGGGTTCTGTTGAAATATCCAAACAGGGGAAGACGAGGCGTTTGGGAGCAGCATCTACAGTTATGTGGATTGTGTCCAGTTCTGTCAGTTCAACTGCTTTTTGTAGCTCCACTTCCAATGCGTTATACAAGACAAATGGGTCCAGTACTTATCCGAACATATGGAGTCCAGTTTAGTCCCAATTCCATCCAATACTTGCACACCGACTCAATCATAATTATAATACTACACAGTCAAATTCAGGTGACTCGAAACTGTCTAAGGAACCCTAGATGAGTACATTAAGGTTCTGCAGGAATCCCTTCTCCTGAGCAACCATGGGGCGCAAGTGGAAAGACCTGGTTCTTTTCAACAAGAAAGAACCTTCCAGCAGAACCAGGCTCATTATAAGTGGTCACCTGCCCTCACCATCAGGAAGGCCTTATAGAAGAACAGAGATGCATTTGGCCAGGGTATTTCTTTAAGAAATAAAAGGAAGTAGATTAGACAAAGTTAATTGTAGCGATAGATGAGTTATTTTTCTCCATCCAGGAAAGAAGCACAGCTGAACACAGAAGCCCAGAGCTGGGGGGCTTTCTATGGTAAAGAAAAAAAAGGAGAGTCCACAAAGTGTTGAAATTGCTCAATCACAGTGGCTCTCCCCAGGAAAGAGACACAACACATAACCATTGGACCAGGTATACTTTCTATGTACTCGTACTCGTACTCGTCGTCTTCTGCTTATCTGGAACCGGGTCGCGGGGGCAGCAGACTGAGCAGAGACACCCAGACGTCCCTCTCCCCAGACACCTCCTCAAGCTCCTCCGGGGGGAGCCCAAGGTGTTCCCAGGCCAGCCGAGAGACATAGTGCCTCCAACGTGTCCTGGGCCGTCCCCTGGGCCTCCTCCCGGTGGGACGTGCCTGGAACACCTCCCGAGGAAGGCGTCCAGGAGGCATCAGGTATAGATGCCCGAGCCATCTCAACTGGCTCCTCTCGATGTGGAGGACTTTCTATGTAATAAACAAATAAAGAGAATACCGATTAGGACAGCGATAGCTCTGTCGGTGGCTTATTCTAGGGAAGAAACACAGCTGAAGAGAAAAGCACTGAACCAGGATCACTTTCTGTAAGAAAGAAAAACAGGTAAGTACACAAAGTTAATGACAGCAATAGCTCATCTAACTATTAATGTGAAAAAACAGTGAGAGTAAAAAAAAATACTAGAAGCAATAGCTCCAATAATTGTTCTCTCCCAACACTGGTACTGAGAGGATGGAACATTAATTGTAGGAATAATTACAAATATTAAATGAAAGGAGAGTAGATGATGTGACGAATTTGCTACACTGAGAACTACCAGTCAATCTAAGTTTCAACTCTCATCTCTTGTCAGGAACTGTGATATGCAATGATAGAATGAGATTAGGAATACATGGTGCTGGACGAACAATCGACTGACAAATTAGGATAGGCTGAGAACCTACGCCCTTTGAAAAGAGCTCTTAGTAGAATGGTTCTTCTCTTCATTGAAAGGTTACAAGAGGAGGTGGTTTGGGCACCTGGTAAGTATGCTGTCTGTGTGCCTTCAGTTGGATGCATTTCAATTCAATTCAATTCAGGTTTATTTATATAGCGCCAGTTCACAACACATGTCGCCTCAAGGCACTTCACAAAAGTCAGGTACATACATTCCAATTAGTCCTAACCATTGAACAGTGCAGTCAGAGTTAGTTATTTATTCAAATTGGATAAAATTTTTTTCTATCTGAGGAATTCCAGCAGATTGCATCCAGTCAGTGACTTGCAGCATTCCCTCCTCCCGGATGAGCATGTAGAGACAGTGGACAGTCACCCGCGTTGACTTTACAGCAATCCCTCATACTGAGCATGCATGTGGAGAGGAAAAACTCCCTTTTAACAGGAAGAAACCTCCAGCAGAACCAGGCTCAGTGTGAGCGGCCATCTGCCTCGACCGACTGGGGGTTAGAGAGAACAGAGCAGAGACACAAAGAGAACAAAGAAGCACTGATCCAGGAGTACTTTCTATGGGAAGGAAAAGTAAATGTTAATGGATGTAGCTCCTTTAGTCGTTTCACCTAGAAAGAAAGAACAGATAAACTCTGAGCCAGTTTTCAAGGTTAGAGTCTGAAAGAGAGCACATATAATTAGTTACAGTAAAAGCTCAGTCAATCGCCATGTGTTATGATTAGGGGTTGTTTGGTTTTTGGTTTCTGGTTTTTTCGCAGTTAAGGTTTTGAATCATGTTTCTGTTTGTTTTTCTGGTCATGCTTTAGTTTTGTCAAGTTTGGTTTTAGGATCTGGTTATGTTTTTGTTTCATGTTTTTCTAGTTATAATTCTATTTTGTTTCCTTGGATTTGCGTTCTAGTCAAGCCATGTTTTGCTCCTGTCATGTTGTGTTCTGTTAATCAAATTTATCCGGTTCACCTGCACCTTGTCAATCTGTCTTGCTCCACCTGGTTTTCACTCCATATATACACACCTGTTCTGTTAGTCATTGCGGAATCATTGTATCTCTACTCATGTCTTGTTTTGTGGACCATGCCATGCCTGTCAAGCCAGCCTGCTTCTGTTTCGTTCCTGCCTCTGCTAAGAGTGAGTTTTTGTTTAATTAAAGCCTTAAGTCAACTACCGTCATGCTGCCTGCTTGTTTGCGTTCTGGGTTCCTCCGTAGCACAGACCGTAACACCATGTCTAGGAGAGAGAAAGGGTTAAACACTAAAAGACAGGGCCATGTGGATCATCGGTAGAAGGTGAGCATTAAGTTGTTGCCAGCAGAAGCTCGGAAGATTCCCCTCTCCAGAAAGGTGTCACAGGTAGACACAGAGTCAGGCCAGGTGTAGCTTCTAGAAAGAGAAAAGAGAGAGAACAAAGTTAAAAGCTGAAATAACAGCAAATAATGCAAAACTGGAGAGTAGTGTGAGAATGTAGCGAAGAGGGTGAAAGTGGTCATTATGTCCTCCAGCAGCCTAAGCAGCATAACTACACAGCAAGATTCAGTTCAGATTATTTAATTAAACGGCGCTTATTTTCAGCAATGTCGTTTCAAGGCACCCCACAAAGGGTCCCACTGATGGTCATTGCTATACTAAAAACCACAAGGATTGGGATACCTCTCTCTGTCAGACTGATTATAACCATTGGAAAAGAGAAAGGGTCATACAGGTAGCAGGAATGGAGGGTGTGTTTGCACCTCAACCATAACTGAGCCGGTTTAGGCTAAACCTGACTCCCCTTTACTCTATCCAACAGGGAGGGAGGAAGGCTCCCTCCCTGATAAACTAAGCCACTCTAATTATAAGCTTTATCAAAAAGGAAAGATTTAAGCCTAGCCTTAAAAGTAGACAGGGTGTCCGCCTCATGGACCAAAACCGGGAGCTGGTTCCACAGGAGAGGAGCCTGATAACTAAAGGATCTGCCTCCCATTCTACTTCTAGAGACTCTAGGAACCACCAGTAAACCTGAAGTCTGAGAACGAAGTGCTCTGGTAGGAACATATGGAACAATCAGATCTCTGATGTATGATGGAGCTAGATCATTAACACTAGAACTCCCAGAATTCTAACACTACTAGAACTCCCAAGCCTGTCAACTTGACGGCGAGCATTCTGGATGCGAGGGCGGTGATGACGTCATCGCATTAACGTTATAAAATTTTGTTTTTGACAAGAATTAATAATAGTATTTGATCAAAACCTATTATGTTTTATTGTTATTTATAAATAGTACTGAAAAATAATACAGAGTAGCGGGTACATTTAAAAAAAAGCTTTACTAATCTGACCAAAAGCTGGACAGCTCCATGTTACGCCCCCCTTTCAGTTCGCGGACATAAACTAGCGCTAAAAATGCATTCAGCTCATCCACACTCATGTCCGAGGAGGAATCATCTCCTAAAACTCTGCGGGCCTCAGCCACCCTGCAGCCGTGAATGCGGATAAGCATTTCGGCATCCACCACGCAGAGGAACACGGTCTGGGCATCTTGGATCTAGCGCTCTGTCAACGCGTTCTGGCTCTGATGCCTCCCTCTACTTTCTTCCTCCCCTACCACTGTCCACACAGTGCCATCCTTTCCTATCTCCTCCTCCTTCCCAGGTGTGCCCTCGTCTTGCGATGACAACGCTGTAAAGCACAGAATAGGTTGTTGTTACTGGGCTACTATATGACCTAACTTATTGTTTATTTCTTTTTCCATTATCAGTGCCTTGATTTGTAGTTTCTCTCCTGCCAGGGAGCTGGATTGCTGGGTTTATAGCTGGGGACTGGGCACCTGGCTCGTCTCCCTGTCTCTGAACCTGCGCTGATTGTGGCACTGTTTCTATAGTTTATATATTATTAGTTTACCAATCTGTAAACTATTGCCTAAAATGATAAAATCATTACATTCTCTAGTCTTTTACTACCTCGAAATAATGCGTCACAACCTCCTGCTAATGGGATGACTCGTGTCTTTTTAGCCGGGGGAGGCTCACTCTCTGACCTGCCGCCCTTGAACTGAATGCTGACCAAGAGCCGTCAGAAACCCTCTCGACCCCAGAATCACAATCATGTAATTTTTGAAGCATTTCCTATACCTCTTGAGCAGAAAATATCCTTCTAGAAGCTATTTGTAGGATCCCAACAATCTGATTGCGTTCTAGAGTGGCGGTTGCTAAGCAACGCTCGCGCGTATACTCGCAGGAAAAAAAAAATCAATGTAAATAATAGGGCAAAATAGCGGCTTTGGTAGTTAGAGGTAAAAATACTTAGATCTTTTATTTACTTTATTTTTTTTTTAAATAGAGACATAGGAATACACAAGACAGAGGTTTAGAAAAAGTCAGGATGCCAGGAGGATAAGAGTTTTAGTAAACCAGAGTTATGGCATGTCAAACTTTCAAAACCGTCAAATTGACGGCCCTGGGAGTTCTAGTGTTAAGGGCTTTATATGTGAGGAGGAGAATTTTAAATTACATTCTGGATTTAACAGGGAGCCAATGAAGGGAAGCTAAAATAGGAGAAATATGATCTCTCTTTTTAATTTTCATCAGAACTCTTGCTGCAGCATTTTGAATCAGCTGAAGGCGTTTAACTGTATTTTGTGGATATCCTGTTAGTAAAGAATTACAATAGACCAGCTTTGATGAAACAAATGCATGGACTAGTTTTTCAGCATCACTCCTGGATAGGATATTTCTAATTTTGGCAATGTTCCGGAGGTGAAAGAAGGAAATTCTAGAAACCTGCTTAATATGGGATTTAAATGACATGTCCTGGTCAAAAGTAACACCAAGGTTTTTTACTTTATTACCGGAGGTTAATTTAATGCCATCCAGGTTAAGTGACTGACTAAGCAGTTTCGTTTTTCAAGACTCCGGTCCAAAGACGACAACTTCTGTCTTGTCTGATTTTAGAAGTAAAAATTTAAAGTCATCCAAGTTTTTATATCTTCAAGACATGCTTGTAGTCTATCTAACTGGTTGGGTTCATCAGGATTTATGGATAAGTAAACTGAGTATCATCATTTCCAAAACATTCCACTAAGTCTCTGGCTGTAGTTTTCACTGGACACATACACACACTGGCCACTTTATTAGGCACACCTGTCCAACTGCTCATTAATGCAAATTTCTAATCAGCCAATCACAATCACTCAATGCATTTGTTGCACATGGTCAAGACGATCTGCTGCATCTCAAACCGAGCATCAGAATGGGTAAGAAAGGTGATTTAAGTGACTTTGAACGTTGCATGGTTGTTGGTGCCAGATTGGCTGGTCTGAGTATTTAAGAAACTGCTGATCTACTGGGATTTTCATGCACTACCATTTCTAAGGTTTATAGAGAATGGTCTGAAAAAGAGAAAATATCCAGTGAGTGGCAGTTCTGTGGGTGCAAATTCCTTGTTGATGCCAAAAGTCAGAGGAGAATGGCCAGACTGGTTATTTGAGTTACTGTTGCCTTTCTATCAGCTCGAACCACTTGTTACAACCAAGGCATGCAGAAGAGCATCTCTGAACGCACAACACGTCAAACCTTGAGGCGGATAGGTTACAGCAGCAAAAGACCACATTGGGTGCCACTTCTGTCAGCTAAGAACAGGAAACTGAGGCTACAATTCGCACAGGCTCACCAAATTTGGACAATAGAAGATTGGAAAAATGTTGCCTGGTCTGATGAGTCTCGATTTCTGCTGCGACATTCGGATGGTAGGGTTAGAATTAGGCGTCAACAACATGAAAGCATGGATCCATCCTGCCTTGTATCAACGGTTCAGGCTGGTGGTGGTGGTGTAATGGTGTGGGGGATATTTTCTTGGCACACTTTGGGCCCCTTAGTACCAATTGAGCATCGTGTCAACGCCACAGCCTACCTGGGTATTGTTGCTGACCATGTCTATTCCTTTATGACCACAGTGTACCCATCTTTTGATTGTTACTTCCAGCAAGTCATGTCATAAAACACGAATCATCTCAGATTGGTTTCTTGGACATGACAATGAGTTCACTGTACTCAAATGGCCTCCACAGTCACCAGATCTCAGTCCAATAGAGCACCTTTGGGATGTGGTGGAACGGGAGATTCACATCATTGATGTGCAGCTGACAAATGTGCAGCATCTCTATGATGCTATCATGTCAATATGGACCAAACTCTCTGAGGAATGTTTCCAGTACCTTGTTGAATCTATGCCACGAAGGATTAAGGCAGTTCTGAAGGCAAAAGGGTGTCCAACCCGGTACTAGCAAGGTGTACCTAATAAAGTGGCCGGCAAGTGTGTCTCACAACTGACTTGAGACCATGAGTCCCACCAGTGGGCTGGAAGAGGCAGTTGGAGAGAAGGAGTTTTAAGGATCTCTGCTACAGCTGTTTTACCTGCAACCCAGTCTTACATGAATAATAGATGGTAAATGGCTGAAGTTCTCTCAAATGTGGCTTAAACAAGGATACTTTTTTTTATCGTGTTTTCTTAGAAAAAAAACATATTGACCTAATTCTAGTAGGAGGCAAAAAAAGTCTATAAACTTTTAATATTCCTTCTACCCAGAGGCATTATTGACATCTTGAATGTTCTATCAATCGTGGTGAACAAACACAAACCATACATTTTTATCAGTCCAATATACACTACTGGTCAATTTACATTGTACGTAGATTCTCAATGATGGCATCAAAACAGTGAATGAACACATATGCAATTATGTAGCAAACCAAAAACTGTAAAATAACTTTAAATATGCTATATTTTAGAATCCTTAAAGTAGCCGCCCTTTTCTGCAATGACTGAAATATTAACCTCTGGTCGTCTCTCAATAAACCTCTGGGAAGGTCTTTCAAGACTCTTAGAAAAATCATTTCAGGTGATCACCTCATGAAGCTCATGGAGAGAATGCCAAGAGATCAAAGCAGTCCTCAAAGCAAAGGGTGGCTTTTTTATAAAAATCTAAAAAATAGAAATGTTTATGTTATTTTACACTTTGTGATTACTACATAATTGCAACTGTGTTCGTTCACAGGTTTGTTGTCTCTGGTGCGAATCTACAATTTAAGAAGTCATGAAAATAAAGAGACCCATTAAGTGAAAAAGGCGTTCTAAAACTTTTGACTGGTAGTGTACCTAAACTGCAAAATTAGACCAACCTATATAGTGAATATATTTTTTTTCTTCTGATTTTGTTTTAAGAATATGAGAAAAGATAGTGTAGGCTGGCTAATCTATCTAATCTGATTTACAGCTGGGTTAAACATTTACCCACCTTTTTTTATGTTTCATTTTTACTAACCCAATCAACCCAACAAAACTTGAAAATTTTTTCATCATAAAACCTATCCAAAGTCATGTTTTTAACCCTTTTTAAAGTTAAATCTAGTATTTTGTATCTTTTTTTGGACTTCTAATAATGTACTAAGGACTTTTTTTCTAAATTTGAAATAGACTGAATGTAATGAATCATATTTTATAAATATAATTAATTCATGTGAAATAAGTAATAGTAATAATAATAATAATTTATAATAATAATAGGATTAACAACCATGTTTTGTGACCATTAACACCGATGCCATTTAAAAAGGGGAATAAAAGGCATGTTGTAGTACACTGTATTGACATATGTAATAATAAATAAATGTCCTCACTGCGTTAATTATTGATTAGCCAGTGGACAGAGCCATCTCGGCATTAAGATTTTCTAACAAAGTTCAACTTAATGGAGCTGTTTTTTACTAGATGCGCTTGAATCAGTTTCAGATTATCACAAGGACGTTAACCAACATTTGTTAGTAAAATAAGTTACTTTTGGGTCAAACTTTCAATAAACAAAAAAGGGATGACCAACATCTTTTCCAAAGAAAAAATGAGTGCTCTGTGTGTGGTCAGACTGTTACACCTCAATGCTTGCACTCCTGCCTTCATTCTGCCATTTATTGTTTAAGTGCCGTTTTAAATAGGGGCACAAATCTATCTTATTTTAATTTTATTTTTTACAAAAGTCAAGGTTTTGACAGATAATGTGGTTTAATAAAACTTATAAAGTAGAGTTGCTGCTTTTCCTGATGTGATTTTAAGTCTGAGTTGCATACAGACCTTTCTTTTTTCTTCCTGAGAGTAATCATAAATGTTTGTAAATAAATAAAACTTAAATTCAGCCACCTAAAAATGTCGTTCATGTGAGCACAGTGAATAGAACAGGACCAAAATGAAGCACATAAACAGACTGGTAGAGACCAGGTTACAGAGGATATATGAGCACAAAAAAAGTTCATGTTTAATTAATCAATCTATCACCAATAATTAAATTGTTTTCGGAATGTATTTATTTAATAAATAGAATAATAAATTTATTTCATGAAAATTAGTGAAAGAACATACCCTATTACAAGGGTCTCCAAAGTGCAGCCTGGGGGCCATTTGTGGCTCTTGAAAGGATGTCATGCATCCCATGATCACGAGTCAAAAATGTATTAAGGGTGATATCTTCACTTCATGATTTATTAACCACATTTTTTGTTTTCATTTTAATTTTATAATAAGTAGGAAAACAACTTTCAACAACATTTACTCAAACGCAGACTTGGGCGCACATATTCATTAATCTTGACTAAATACAGCAAATGTTTTTGAAGGAGTAACTCATACTCTATTGTGTTCCTGTTAATGTGCACAGACTAAAATTTATTTCTAGACCACCAAAAAAGACATGGATACAAATGAATTAGGAGGTTTTATGACTTTATTTTAATAAGACAAAAGTGGGAGGCCCTTTTCATCTTTTGGATCTACAATGATTAACAGATCTCTACAAAATGTAAATATTTTGTTTTCTTAAAATATTTCATGTTTACATTATTGTTGAGCAGGTGTCTAAATATTACAGTTTATAATTTAAAGATGAAAAAAATCTTTTTTTTCTCTGGTGGCCTGCAAGTATTTCAACTTGTCGATCTTGGCCCGCTCGGCATAAAGTTTGGATACCACTCCACTAGTTTATGTTTAGAGATGTTAATTCAGCTCAGAAAGCTAAATTATTTAATTTTAAACATACAATTGCTCTAAATTTAACTGCTTTTTGAAAAGGTCGAAGTTTTTGAAGACAAGTTGAGGGACTAAACTAGTATCTGAACTCCTGAATTTTGTCCATCTGGTGGTTTTTGCCAATATCCAACAAATTAATCTTGCCTTATTCTGTTTTCTAAAGCACTTTGTAATTTAAAAAATGCTGCACATATAACATATCATTTTTATATTCAGAAAAAAAAAATCATTATCGTTAACTTTGGCAAAGATGGCAGCCATCAAAGTGTCTTTTTAATATGTCGACACCTTTAGTGCCATCCAGCTGGTGGTTCTGCCATTTTCTCTTCTTTCTGCGCTGAAGATCTCCACAGGAGTCGTTTCTGCAGTGGCAGATTTCAATGTGCTCCAGAATTTGTAAATTTGATCCATGCCAGGACTCAATGAAGTCAGTTAAACACTGCATATTTAATTAAGCCACTATTTCTTCTTTTTGTTTTTAACTTATACTACTAGCGGATGCAATCTTAAGGAATGAAAACAAAAAAATTGTGACACACTTTTCAAAAGGGCCTTGCTGATCATCTTATTACTCCTACAAAATACCTCTAGAGACATTAAGAGCCCTTTCACACTGGATGAAGACCCAACTAAACTTTGCATTACCTTAATAACCTATTTCTTCTAACATTTCTTCTAACATTTCTTTAGTCTAAGTACTCGCCAAAAAGGTTTGTCCCTTCAACAGGACATGATGCCTGTAAGAGTAGCAGTGGAAAGAGCCTTGCAATAACTCTGCTAATGCAGAGTGTGGTCAAAGCCAGGGCATGGATAAGCAAACCACTCTGGCTTCCGTTTTCAAATGATTAAGCCAGAGTTATATGCATGGGCCCCACTTTATAGATACCCTGCCACCAAGAACCAACCAGAAGCTCAATGTTTTGCCACAGCCTTGCTACAAAAATGTTGTTTATGCTCAAACACCTGACTGACAATCTGTCAAAGTAGTGAAGAGCCAGTTGCATTCCTAATTAGCCCATTAAGATCTCACAAAGACCATAAAAAACACCATTAGAATTTAGGCTTACCCTATAAAGTTACTAGATAGCTGCAAATTCGGCACACCTCCTTATGTGTGATGGCAATTATGACATTGCTACACTTCTAGTACTCACCCAATGTGTTTTTTTCTCTGCAAATGTTTTCTCTGCACCATGTTGGTGCCCACAGACCCTACGTCAGAGATACCCAGCCGCTGATGCTATGAAGCTCCAACCAGGACCCCAATGTGCTGCCTCAATTACCTTGTTATGAAAGGTTTGTAGGTGTTTAAAACCAATGAAATCTGCACACTCTATCATGTGTAATGCAGAGTCCACTGCATTCTCTGTAACCTGCATAGACCATCAAGGTTCTTCTGCCTTTATATCATAGTTGTCATTGCCAGTGTTTGGCCCAACAAGTAGCTTATTAAAGCATTAATTCTCCAAAGACAGGTGAATTCTGAAGTTGGGAAATTTAAGGTTTTAATTAAACATGAACTAAATAACGAGACTCTGCAAGCTGATAGCAAGGTTTTCTTCCAACAGGTCAAGGACTTGTCTAATGGTGTGTGGCTAATTGCTAGTTCTCTCCATTTTTATTCTTAAAACATTGCACAAAGTCGTACTACAGAGAAGCAAATTGCAGATATGACCAAAGAGAAAATATCTTAAATTGAATTATAAATTCAAAACAGATATCCATTTTATGACAAAGAGTAGCTTGTTCTTGAGTCAGTAAAAACTGGTATGTTTTAAAGAAATGAAAGCTTTTTCTGGAGCATAAGAGACTCAGTTAGAAAAAACAAAAGCTGGCCGTATTAAGTCTGGTAAATTACAGAGCTGATTCACTGTCACTAGGTGATCACTAGGTAAAAATCACAATCACTGGAATAACTCTAGGTTGATTATTTACACAAACTATCATGAGTATACATTTGTGTTGATGTTAGGTTTGTACTTTTAAACACCGTAAATGTTTAAAGGTTCCTCAGTTATAAGACATAATGTGGTTAGATTTCATTATTTGGCTCACAGAAAAACACCTTTCGGCACTCTAATAGAAGCTTGAGTTTCTCTGGCCTTCTGAGCCCAAACTCCTTCTTCTCTCATCCCCTGAAAATGTATTACTGCAGCACATTCAAGTTTTCACACATTCATAATTGAGTAGCATGTGATAAATAGCACAGGGGTGTTCCATTTTAGGCAGAATTGAAAACAGAGGCAGGATTTTTTTTTTTTTGGTTTTTCACAGCTATGCAACCCTCATTTGTCTCATTACAGAATTCAATTTGCCACAGTTAGACGAAATAAATATTTCAAATAAATGTGACACATTTCCCATTTGTATTGCTCTGCCAAAATAAATATTTTTGCAGTTAATTGTTGTTGTAGAAAAATTTGTTTTTTACCAAGACAGAGACCGATGATTGTCACTCAGAACCAGCTTTATTATAATCTTGCAAGAGAGAAGGATTTTTTACAGCATTGGAGATGCGCTCAGTAGTGCTGCCAAATCGTTCTGACTAGACAAAGCAAAGGTTCTCCTTATGAGCTACAACAGTTTTCAAGGCAACTCTCATGAGACCCAGAGAGACGAGGTCCCAGACATAATCTTAACAGTGAGGCATACATATTATCTCACACAGGTGCAAGGAGAAGGCTGAGAAACCATTACTCTAAGACTATATAAAAGAAGAGTGGAACAACACTAAGGGGTTCTTATACTTTTGTCCGTTCCTGTAGAGTATCAAAGAGCAAATCAAGCAAGGCACTAAATTTTCCATAACAATCCACCCTCTTCGATAATAATGAAACTAGTTTCATGTATTATCGAACACTGAAGAAAACAATAAAATAACTTTTTACTCAATGACAATGAAGGAAAGTATAAGAAAATGTAATTATAAAAGTGAATTGATTATTAATAAAAATTAACAATAAAATTAATAATAAAAATGAATAAAAAGATGTTTAATAATAATAAAAACGAATAAAAATGTATGAATTGGTAGGAAGAAATGAGTAATAAAACTGATTACTAAAAACCACAAGTTAAAACTTCCATCTGTCAGATGGAAAACGTGTATAAAACACCTATCAACTAAGTCTGTAGGGGGAAATTAATGTAATCAACAACATTTTAAGGAATGACCAGATAAACTGAATACACAAAGAATATAATGAATTAGAAACCTCAAAAATCAAATAAAGTAAGAAAAATAAAAAGATAATAATAATAAAATGAAATAATTTTTCACCAATCATCAACTGTGTGTGTGTGCGACACACATCTACATCATTAGAAGCAAGAAGATTATGTGAACAGATGGAAATTGAACATTGATAAAACTTAAAAAAAACATCATCATTAGAGTCACTTTCGGACTCATCAGAGCAATCCAAGGGTTCCCCTTCACCTGTTCACCTGTGAGGAGGGGAATCTGATATGACCTGCAATAATAAAACCCTTCTATTTACCAAAGGTAGCAGTAAAGCAATCAGACAAAGAATCAGCACCAGAGTCAGGGTACCAGGGAGCCAGGGTGCATAATCCACCCAGAGCTCTGGTTACTGAACCATTAGGACCTGTTATTTGGAGTACAGCATAAAGGACCAAACATGGCACAAACACCTCCTTTCAGCCAACGACATGTCTAAAGCCATTCTGGTTTGCCAAGACATAAGAGAACTAGAGGATAATTGATCAGTTACGTCGACCATTACATCTCTGGTGATGTTTGCTAAACGCTGCATATCATAGTGGACATAATTAATGCGATCAACATTTTTGTTAGGAGTAATCCAAAGAAATATTGATTCAAACCCATTGACTATAGGATTGGCTAACTTATACTCATCATACATCACGTGGGAGAGCAGGAGTAGTGAAAAGTTGTGGTCTGGCTGATGAACAGGCAATACACTCTGTCATGTTATTGCTTTTAGCGTAAATGTTATCCATTCTAACCAGGTGTTTCTGTCAGAAAATCCAGTTTCAACCTGCAGTATGACTTCAGGTGATGAGACATTTAAGTAAGTGACCAATGCTTGAGGAGGTGTGGTTGGGCTAGGAGAAGGGCTAACAGCAGTCATATCTAGAACTTCATCAGGAGGTTTAAGTTGATCCACAAACTGAATTCGAAACAATCCCAGTGGGTCACTTCCAGAGACATCAGCTCCAGGGGATTATATCTAGTGGTGTCAGCTCGCTGGGTGGACTTGTCTCTAATTAAACTGATGTGTTGCTGCATGCCCTATGGAATATAGTTAGAGTTCGGGTTGAATTAACCTTTTGGATTTGAATTCCAGTACACATAAGTCCAATCCGGACACAGGTGTGCGGACACAAATGTACACATCTACATTCTGAAACCAACTGTCATAACCTCTGCGGGGTACCACGTCACAGAGGTCAATCTTTGCTGCCACTGTGGTATTCTTAGGGTTACCTTTACTGTTACCTGTCTCAGCTGTTCTGATGTGGAGACAGCTCTGTCAGACCTTTATAAGCTTTGATAAAAAAACATGGAAAGAATAAACCAACATAACATAACAATGATGAAGGCAGAGAACAAACATGCAAAAAGTCCCATCTTCTATACATCTTTAATTTGGGAGACTTGAGGTAGATAAAAGACATCTTCTTCTCATCCGTGATCTTATTGAAAGCAGATGTTGCACTGCCCAAAGGGATTATTATGCCCATTGTAAAAACAGTGTTCTTCACCCACCTCTTCAATCACTCTCCAGTGATCAGCTTACAGTTCTTTGGCTTGTGGTGGGCCGTTGTCCTTCATGGGGTGATCTCCTTTCTTTACATCCTGTGATGGTTGGAGCAGCCCTAGTGCTCTAGCCCGTTGGCTTGGGCCGATGTTGCTCAGGAGTGGAGTCATCTGGTGGATTAGGAAGCCATCTGCGGTAAGCAGCCACTGTTCGAGCCGCCAGCAGCACCTTGAAATGGACTCTGTTTGCATTTGGACCTTCGATGTCTCTTCCTTGTCTGGTCCAATAACCCTTGCTGCAGTTGGTGTAATCTGCCTGCATCCCGCTAATGGCAGACAGCTCCACCTGGAAAAGGCTCGATATAAAAGTTGCAGACAAACTTCTACAGTAACAGCTGTTTTCAGTGGCCTTCAACAGTTCTAGAATAAATAAACTATTTTTTGTGTTTTTCATTGCACCAAACAAAATGAAACTTATGTCTACCCTTTTTTTGCATGCAATTCAAATGCAGTGGTTCATTATTAGCCCAGGTGCTTAACTCAGTTTGTCATCACATTTAAAGCTCAAAAATCTTCAAATAGGGATATTTATTTTATAAGTAAGACTGGTCTAATTCTTAGTCTGCATTTTATCCACTGTATCACTTGGCGATGTCAAACTTTTAGCTGCTGCAGCCTGAACTCCTTCATTTCCAAAAGTTTTGGTTCAGTTACTGAAGGTTAAAATACTTTGTTTTTTATTTTCACCTTTTCCATTAAGCAGAAACTACTTTTAATAATTACATGGATTTTCATCAAAAAAACCAGCAAAGGAGAATTAATCTTTTGACTAATTTAGAGGAATTAACCCCCTCATTCAGACAGGTTTTCAGGATGAGGCCTTGGGGGCTGGGCCCAGTTTTATAGACAAAAAAAAAGTGTAATCTTCTCTCACAACGTCACTAAGTCCTCACTGGAGATATGAGCAACCTTCCCCATAGTTACAGTTCTGCTCCCATACATGCTAAAACTTTTGAACCCAGTGTTTCATTTCTTTTTTTTAAAGGCTGACTCCCCCTCTTTTTAGCATGGTTCAACCCTTAGTCAATTTAGCATTTTTTTTTTCTTTTTTCTTAATGATTGAAAAAAATGTTTTAGCAACCAAGACCACATTAAATATAATTTAAAGAAATTAAGAATCTATTCCCTTCTTGCTAATAGATTGCTCCTCAAAAGGTTCATATTGTACATTAATATAAAGGTCTATTTTCCCTATTAGACTGTTTGTTTTATAATTGCGTTAGCTTCAGTTTGTGTAGGTAATGTGGCATTTTCCTTTAAATTTCATTTGAAGTCATGCATATCTTGAACTTTCAGCTAGTTTAATTTATTGCCACCAGGATAAAGTTTTCAGTCCATTAAATCCCCAATGATTCCGCAAGCAAAACTAATTATTTGAAGAAGTTTAAACAATTTCATTGACATTTTAATTATAAAACACATAAATCAAAATTTCATGCTTTATCCTTAGTCATTTTATAAACAGTTAAGGTGTGTTCAAACCTGGTAGGTAGGCGGAGCCAGGCGGAACCAACCTCTGATAGGCTGTCTGTGGGTGGGCTATGGGCGGTCCCCACGGTTCTGTCCTTCCAACCCATCTTAGTGGAACTTAGACTGCAGAACTGTTAACATGAATTTACATCAAAAAACGCTGCGTCTTAGGAGTTAAGAAGCTTTCCTGAAAACTGAAGGTTTTTAACAGTCTGGGGGTTAGAAAACTTTTTCTAAACATGAATTATTATAGCATGCAAAATATGAACAAACACTCATTCATTCTAATGAAACAAAGACAAACATCACAGACAAACAGTTGGCCAAATTTATTTTTTTTTCCTGATCAAAATGTAAATATCAAATTGAATAAATGTTCTAATGACGTCAAATCTACTCAGTGACTTAATGAAGCTTCAGTAATTTAAAAAAATTTTCAACAATCTCTTTTCAAAAAAGTTTTTTTCTTAGCATATCTCAGATGCTTTGATTGATAATCATCAGGATCCTGTTTTAAAGATAAGTGCACACAATTCAAAGAGATCTCAAATCATTTAGAAGCACAACAGCAGTCTTCTCTGATATGAATCCAAATGTTTTGCAGCTGAAACTCTTTGCTAATTCCTCATACTTTAAACATTGTAATGACAGCAGAGTTGCTCTTAAATTTCTCTTATTGTTAAGTTTAATTTGATCACAGCTGTATTTCAAATTTTTCTGCTCAGTTAAATGCAGACAAATTTTTTAGGCTGACATTGACATTTTATGGTTTTACCCAGACAAAACAAAAAACAAAAACCCGCAGTGTTAAAACTTAAAAACAGAAATATGAACAATTAAGTTCCCCCAACTAGATTTTATTTCATTATAGCACTTCAAAAGGGGCTGGACATCATTTTCTTTAAATCAGGGGTTATCTAAGTTTTGAAAGTCGGGAAGAAAAAATTATTCTGGGGACCCCTCTGTTTTTAATTCAAATGCTAGAAAATGTTCCATTATTTGAAAAATTGGTAAATTTTAAAATTATCTTGTGTGCTAATTTAAAAAATATTTGTTTTGAAAATTTTAAAAAAAATTTTTGTACTAATTTGAAATTGTTTGGTACTTCTAGGTAGTGTGGGTTTAAATTATTCTTTTTTCCATAAATCCCAAAAATGAAACCTTTATTTGAACATTTTCAAACTCGTCCAAGTTGTCATGAAATCAAACATTTTCCCTGGGGAGGAAACTGGGGTTGAGCTGCTCTTCCTCTTTTAAAATGTTAAAAAAGGGCCCCTTTTTTTATCCCTAAAATAAAGGACTTTTACCTGCCTTTATGCCACATAAAGGTCTTTCCTAGGTTTTTTAAATTTCCTGAACCCTAATTACTTCTGCCTTTTTTCTGTTATTAAAGGACTTTAGTAACTATGAGTCTTAATTTTTCCTGAATCCTAGCCCTGGCTCCAAAACAACCTTCAGCCTCAGTCTGTGTTCCCCAGAGTAGAAACCTAATTTGAGTATTAATAGATTTTAAAGCCAGAACCCATCATTGGCTTAGATCTTTTATTAAATAAGTGTAGTATTTTGGTTTTTTTTTTTTTTTTGAATGTACTCTGTTCAGTTAAATGGCATACCTTTACTGATTTATTTAAATTTTCTTCACTGACCCACAATCTATGGCTCACGGGGGCCTCAGGTGTCCAAGAGCCACAGTTTTTAAGGGGCCCCTGCTTTAAACACTGATGCCAGCTTTCTGCAGAAATTAAAGAAAATGGATTAAATACCTTAAATATTCTCAGACTGAGGGTTTATTATTTCTGGCATCAACATAACAGATTTAAAGGTTTCAATACCAGTTCACAGCTCTTTAAAACGCCACGCCATATTTTTTCTTTTAACCCAGAGTTCATGGGGGCTTCAGACATTATAAAAAAAAAACCAGATCTGTTTTTGGATTCAAGGAAAAACATGCTTCAAAATCTGGTTCTGTGGGGGGGAAAATACAGGGGTTTTTGGACAATGAAAGTGAAACACCTGTCATTTTATGTGGGAGGTTTCATGGCTAAATTGGACAGCCTGGTAACCAGTCTTCATTGATTGCACATTGCACCATAAGAGCAGAGTGTGAAGGTTCAATTGCCCGGGGAGAGCACAGTTTTTTCCTCAAAATATTGAAATGCACACAACATTATGTATGACATACCAGTGTTAAAAAAGGACACATTTTTGGTGCAAGTCTTGCTGGCGCATCTGTGACCAAGACAGTAAGTCTTTGTGATGTATCAAGAGCCCCCGCTATCCAGGGTAATGTCAGCATACCACCAAGAAAAACGAACCACATCCAAACAGGATTAACTGTGGACGCAAGAGGAAGCTGTCTGAAAGGGGGGTTTTTGGGTGCTAACCCGGGTTGTATCCAAAAAAATAAAAACCACGACTGCCCAAAAACACGGCAAAATTAAAAATGGACCTCAAAATCTCCTGTTTCCACCAGAACTTTCCCTCGGGAGCTCCACAGGGTCAATATACACGGCCGGGGTGATAAAGCCCAGCCCTTTGGTCACTCATGCCAATGCCAAACGTGGTTTCAATGGCGAAAGGAGCGCAGATCTTGGGCTGTGGACAAAATGAAACATGTATTGTTTCTCTGATGAGTCCCACCTTTACTGTTTTCCCCCACATCCGGGAGAGTTACGGTGTGGAGAAGCCCCAAAGAAGCGTACCACCCAGACTGTTGCATGCCCAGAGTGAAGCATGGGGGTGGATCAGTGATGGTTTGGGCTGCCATATCATGGCATTCCCTTGGCCAAATACTTGTGCTAGATGGGCGCGTCACTGCCAAGGACTACCGAACCATTCTTGAGGACCATGTGCATCCAATGGTTCAAACATTGTATCCTGAAGATGGTGCCGTTTATCAGGATGAGAATGCACCAATACACACAGCAAGACTGGTGAAAGATTGGTCTAATGAACATGAAAGTGAAGTTGAACATCTCCCATGGCCTGCACAGTCACCAGATCTAAATATTATTGAGCCACTTTGGGGTGTTTTGGAGGAGCGAGTCAGGAAACGTTTTCCTCCATCAGTATCACATAGTGACCTGGCTACTATCCTGCAAGAAGAATGGCTTAAAATCCCTCTGACCACTGTGCAGGACTTGTATATGTCATTCCCAAGACGAATTGACACTGTATTGGCCGCAAAAGGAGGCCCTACACCATACTAATAAATTATTGTGGTCTAAAACCAGGTGTTTCAGTTTCATTGTCCAACCCCTGTAGTTCCACAGTTTCTGGAAGAAGGCCTTTCTAAGCAGAGTCTTTAGAGAACATGATATTAGAGTTTTTGTGGTACCACTTGTCCAATTAGATTCTTTCTTACCTTCAGAACCAAGAAAACATCTTTTTCAGAGGGAATGGACCGTCCAGGGTTGACGCCCATTTTCAAAAGGAAACCATGTCTCCGGTCTTGTGTTAAATGTTTTTGAAATGAATGCTTCCTTTTCCTCCACCTGTTCCAAAAATGTTTTCAAAACGTCAAATTAAACCAAAATTAATGCTGCTCTCTTTCTGAGGACAGTCAGAAATAAAATCAACAAATATTGTTTTAGGGAGCTGTGCCTGGCTCTTTCTTCTACACCTTGCCAAACAGACATTAAGAAATACCACCGATTAGGGCAAATCTCTACTTGCTCTTTCTGTGAATGTACAAGCTAGCTTAGCTTTTTAGCACAGCCAGCTTCAAGAGATTATAAAAATTTGAACTTAATGTCACTTTCAACTCATGTTAATGTGACAGAAAATTAGATTTTTCGAGGTAGTAAAGTAAATTTTTCACCAACCCCAATCACAAAATCCAGTATGGCCGACACATGCATGAACAGGGTGTGATAGCTGCGGTAATAAAATGTTTATTATTATTTATCAATTGGAAATCTGGTACTGCACTATTAGTGAGATAATACGTTTTTAGATGTTAAAATGCTAATAAAAATTGAGGTGTATTAGCCCTTTAAATTAGCAAATCTGATATTAAAAGTAATATCAGAATACTTTAAGCTAAACTTTACAGAGGTCCTTGTGGCACTAACAACAGGCTTATAACAAAAAAGCTGATATTTCAAAATCCATTTGTAAACATAGGTGATGCTTAAGGTTTTGATTTAAAAAATCTTTAGGTGTGCTTCCACAACAGCAGAGATGTGCAAAGTGTGGGCCTTGGAGTGATTTATTGAGACCTCAGACCGCAATTCTAAAATTTGGCCCATCAGTACAAAGTGGTTGATCCAGGAGAATATTAACCATGTTTTGTGCTTTTATTTTTATTTCATGGTAAATAGGACCACACTTATTTATTTCTTTTACTCAAAAGCAGACTTGACCAAAGACATATTTAGTATAGACGGAAAGGATACAAAAACTAATTCAAGATCAAGAAAGCAAAAACAAAAATAATAAAAATAAAAAATTTGATGCCTTTAAGGCTAATCTGTGAGAAGCTTTCAATCTTTCGGCTTTACAGGTCTTTACAGATTTTACAATATTTGGATTACTTTGTTTCATTCATTAAAAATAAGGCATGTTTAATGGTCGCGTACCCCAGAAAAAAGGCCACGGTAGGGAGGTAATACTTCTTCACATACTATAAACCTTTGAATGGAGTTTTATTTCCTCAGGGTGCTAAGCATTTTACAATTTTTCAACAATTCAGTCAATCCGCTTAAAACAGTCTAAAACCCAAATGTTCTGTTAACCATAACTGTGATGGACTTTAAATCATCAGCCTCTGTTTACAGCCATCACGGTAAAAGAAAAAGTAAATCGTTGAAATTAATTGAGGCACAAGAATACACAGAAGCTGTGAATCCTAAACAAATTTTTAAGAAAGATGTGCCGCTGCTGCTGCTGCTGTTGCTGTATGTTAATGTTCCTTTACTTTAGCCTTGCTCTGACTTTGGAGTGAATAAAATGTGGTTTCAGAATGTAAACCCTGAGGAATGATCATAAGTTTATGGCTACAACACCAGATCTTAATCCCGACCGGAGCCGTCACCTCTTTTTTTCTGCCTCAGAAGCAATAGATTTTATTTGGGGTTTGTAGTGAGAATTAAAAAGCATCAGCATCTTTATTTCTGCTACAGAAGCCCCTTTCTCTCATTCTCTGAGCAAGAACCAGGCTGACACTCCTGCAGTATCAGGAGTTACCTCTCAATAGCATTGGCCCCATGTTGGATCCCACAGTGGAAATGCTCACAAAAACCATAGTGGATAAATGAAAGTCGAAACATACCTTTAAGAAAAGGCCCTTTGTCTTTACTGGATATTAAAAGACATAAAGAAACAAACTGCAGGGGTACAGAGTAGAGAAACAAGGTGGAATGAGTTTCAGCTTTTTTTGTTATTTGCTTTTGTCTCTCATTGCTTGCTACACTTCATTAATTAAACCATTTCTTCAACATAATCAATGATCTAAAACTCTATTTCAGTAACTGGTAAAACCATAACTTGGAAATGAGAAGACAAATATCAAATAAGGGTAAAAAAAAGCCTTACATTTTCACAATCTAACACTGATATTTACTAATCTTTCTAATTTTGCACGGCTCTATCAGTTTTTCCGTCCATGACCTTTTACACCTTTTGCATCTTTCACACCCTTTGACTCTGACCTTTTGAATAAAAAACATATCTAATTGATTAGTCTACTTGGAAGTTCACTACTTTTTTTTTTACTACCACTGCGTAAAACCATTTCTTCCTTTCTTCCTTGCTCATGTCCTCCTTTCCTTGTCGTTCCTAATTTGAATTCTCTTTCTGATGTTCTTCCTTTTATTATGTCCTACCTTTCTAGTGTCCTTCCTTCCTTCCATGTCTCCTTCCTTCTTTTCTGTGTCATTGCTTTCTCCTGCCCTATGTTCCATGTATCCTTTCTTCCTTTCTCCTATTTTTCTTTTCTATTGTCATTCCTTTTTTCTTCCTTGTATCCTCCATCCCTCTTTCATGCCATTCTTTCCTTCCTTTCTATATTGTGCCCTCACTTCTTTCCCATCTTCCATCTGTCCTTCCTTCTTTTGTTCATTCTGTCCTTCCTTACTTCCATATGTTCTTTTTCATTCATTGTCTTTGCTTCTTTCTTTGTGCCCATCCATCCATCCATCGCTTTTTTTCAAGGTTCCTTATTTAAAGCCTGCCCACTGTGGAAATGCCTACCTTAAATCCATAGTAACTTTAGTCATACTTTTTTTTTACATTAGAAATATGTTGGAACACTAAAAATAAAAGGTAAAATATATTTTTTTCATTGACACTAAGGTTTAAATTATTTTTTCTCATAACGTGAACATAAGCAAACCAATGTCATGCTCCAGAAATCCCAGAAAAAATAGGATCACCTTGTTTTATACAGAATAAATTTATTCAGTTTGCTCAGCTGGTCTCATCATATCGCTTTTTTTCTTCTTAAGCACCAGATGTTGTCCCTCCCACAAATATTTGGACTGGCCGGTTTGTTTATTCGCCATTTTTGCAGCTTTTACACTGGAGATGGTACACATCTGATGCACATCATTCATACAGTACAGACCAAAAGTTTGGACACACCTTCTCATTCAAAGAGTTTTCTTTATTTTCATGACTATGAATATTGTTGCTTCACACTGAAGGCATCAAAACCATGAATTAACACATGTGGAATTATATACTGAACAAAAAAGTGTGAAACAAATGAAAATATGTCTTAAATTCTAGGTTCTTCAAAGTAACCACCTTTGGCTTTGATTACTGCTACGCGCACTCTTGGCATTCTGTTGATGAACTTCAAGAGGTAGTCACCTGAAATGGTTTTCACTTCACAGGTGTGCCCTGTCAGGTTTAATAAGTGGGATTTCAAGCCTTATAAATGGGGTTGGGACCATCAGTTGTGTTGTGCAGGAGGTAGATACCATACACAGCTGAAAGTCCTACTGAATAGACTGTTAGAATTTGTATTATGGCAAGAAAAAAGCAGCTAAGTAAAGAAAAACGAGTGGCCATCATTTCTTTAAGAAATTAAGGTCAGTCAGTCCGAACAATTGGGAAAACATTGAAAGTGTCCTCAAGTGCAGTTGCAAAAACCATCAAGAGCTACAAAGAAACTGGCTCACATGACGACCGCCCCAGGAAACGAAGACCAAGAGTCACCTCTGCTGCGGACGATAAGTTCATCCGAGTAACCAGCCTCAGAAATCGCAGATTAACAGCAGCTCAGATTAGAGAACAGGTCAATGCCACACAGAGTTCTAGCAACAGACACATCTCTAGAACAACTGTTAAGAGGAGACTGTGTGAATCAGGCCTTTGTGGTAAAATAGCTGCCAGGAAACCAATGCTGAGGACAGGCAACAAGCAGAAGAGACTTGTCTGGGCTAAAGAACACATGGAATGGACATTAGACCAGTGAAAATCTGTGCTTTGGTCTGATGAGTCCAAGTTTGAGATCTTTGGTTCCAACCACCGTGTCTTTGTGCAGCGCAGAAGAGGTGAATGGATGGACTCTACATGCCTGGTTCCCACTGTGAAGCATGGAGGAGGAGGTGTGATGGTGTGGGGGTGCTTTGCTGGTGACACTGTTGGGGATTTATTCAAAATTGAAGGCATACTGAACCAGCATGGCTACCGCAGCATCTTGCAGCGGCATGCTATTCCATCTGGTTTGTGTTTAGTTGGACCATCATTTATTTTTCAACAGGACAATGACCCCAAACACACCTCCAGGCTGTGTAAGGGCTATTTGACCAAGAAGGAGAGTGATGGGGTGCTGCGCCAGATGACCTGGCCTCCACAGTCACCGGACCTGAACCCAATCGAGATGGTTTGGGGTGAGCTGGACCACAGAGTGAAGGCAAAAGGGCCACAAGTGCTAAGCATCTCTGGGAACTCCTTCAAGACTGTTGGAAAACCATTTCAGGTGACTACCTCTTGAAGCTCATCAACAGAATGCCAAGAGTGTGAGTAGCAGTAATCAAAGCAAAAGGTGGCTACTTTGAGGAACCTAGAATATAAGACATATTTTCAGTTGTTTCACACTTTTTTGTTCAGTATATAATTCCAAATGTGTTAATTCATAGTTTTGATGCCTTCAGTGTGAAGCAGCAATATTCATAGTCATGAAAATAAAGAAAAATCTTTGAATGAGAAGGTGTGTCCAAACTTTTGGTCTTTACTGTACATCGCTTACAGAAAGCTATTTTATATGGTTTTGTCATCCCATTCCTTGTCAGGTGACGGCTTTGTCTTTTCAGCACAAGTGCCTTTAAAGTTTAAGGGAGCATTTATTAATGCGTGCTCATACAGATAGGTGTATAAATAAAATCAATGACGGACACATCACCGGCCAAGGTCACACTCTCTGCCGCTCCTCGGCTTAAGTGTTTATTAGAAAGGGCACTCAGTTGATTAAAATATGATTTAGAACGGGGTCTGAGATAGTGGATATTGTGCTTGGTTCATTATCGGTAAACGGCTTAATGGGAGGCATTAAAACAAAGTCCTTTTCTAAGGTTCAAGCTTTTATTACGAGTCACTGGTCCTGTTGGGGGGGCTTAAAGTTTTCAAATAGCTCCATAATCTTTGTTTTGAAAGTAGAACTGTTTTTTGGAAATGTTCAATGTTGAATCCTCACGTCAAAGCAAAATAGAACCTTACAAAATAATTTCTGTTTAATCTCATTGTTACATAACAGCCTGCATGTTTGCTGTTGTCCTTTCCATGGCTTCAAGCAAACTGACAACAAGGTTTCTTACAACTTTCTTTCAACTAAGGCCTCCTATTTATAACTCTACTATAAAAGACTAATGTGTGGAAGACTAAATGTTCTCCTGTCTCCGTGTCTTGGTATGTTTGCAGCTGTACTACACTCTTTTCCCCTTCAGATGATGGATTGATCAGAGCTCTGTGAGATGTTTAAAGCTTGAGGTACTGTTTTATAACCTAACCCTGCTTTAAACGTTCTCCCTGACCTGTCTGCTGTGCTCCTTGGTCTTCATGAAGCTGTTTGTTCTCTACTGTTCTCCAATAAACCTCTGAGTCCTTCACGGAACAGCTTATGGATTTGCACTGATAGTAAATTACACACCAACGGGCTCCTTTTGCTAATGCTGTGATTTCTGAAGGCAGCTGGTTGCACTACATTTTATTTAGGGGTGTTGGAGCACTTTTCAGATTATTGTTAGTAAAAGAATAACATGTATCATTTTTCTTTCACTGTGCAACTATGCCTTTCTTTGTGTTGGTATATCATATAAAATCCTATTAAAGTGCATTACAGTTTGTGATTGTAATGTGACAAATCTAAATAAAAAAATTGCAAGCCACTGTTATTTTAGATTTGAAGCCATTTTTCAGAATTAAATCTGAACATTTACCACACGTTTTAAGCTTCAGCTAAAGAAAAAACTAGTAGCAGTGGAATTTTACTAAGTGGTTTGTTAAAAGAAGACTGCTTTAGAGCAGAAAGATCACACTCCAAAAATAAAATTAGATTTCTGAGAGTTCTTTGATTGGTGGCTCAAAATCAGGTATTTTGCCTCAGCAGAAACAAAGGATTGAAAGGTATTTTGACATCAAACGCAGGGAAACTCATTTGAAAAAGGTCTATCGCCGTGCCAGGAATAAAAGCTAACATTTTATGTGTGGGCTTTTTGACTATTGCACAAGAATTGAGAACATTGCTGGAGGCCAGCGGTTAATTAGAAAAAAAATCTTTCAACATTGAGCCTTTATTTTAGACTTAAATGTGACATTTTGATGGTTTTTAACTAGTAAAAAGAGAGTGCAGCTTTTGCCTCATTGGTAAATAATTTGTATTGTGAGGCGTTAAAGAGGAAGGCTGAGGGATGTGGGAACTTGGGGGCTCATAGAGCAGGGGAATGTTGTTGCCAGGGCTTTATCAAAAGCATTTGGGTGGATGGATCGTGCTTTAGGCTGGAGCTCCAACCACTCACAGGAGACATTTTTATGGCTAAATGAAAACTGGATTTAATGAGATACCAGCAGTTTTTCTTCCAGAGGAAGGACGTTACGATGCCATTATATATCTCAGGGCTTTTGCAAGTTTATGTTAAATTTAGGACTTTTTAAAGACAGCTATGATTTAACGTACCTTCAAAGATTCTAAGTTCCTCTCTAGGAACCAAAATTACTGACATTTCTACACTTGACCAACCTTATTGCTTAAATAAATATACTTTTGTCCAATTAAGGTGGTGTTTATTGACTCATATGTGACCCCGTTGCTTTTTCAGTCAGGTTAAAAAATGTCAAGACTTTTTATGCAGCAATACAGTAAGTAACATCACTTTCATTGATGACAAATTTCCCTGATTTAAACCAAACCTCAACCGATGTACACACAAGGTAACAAGAATATTCCCACCTTAACAAGCAGAAATCTTTGTGGGATTCCAGGACCAGCTGAATGTCCAGCAAGACATTCCTCAAGACTGGAGCTCTTGTTCCTTGCTCAGCAACATGGTCTTTGTAGTTTTGTCAAGGTGTAACAATACCAAATCTGGCCCTGAACTACAACGCACAGCACATTGGACCAGCACACTACAACACCAATGCATTTTTTCAATTATAATTTTGAAAAGTCAATATAAGGCATGACTAAATGAAATCTAAGATGTAGTATGGATCCATTGACTGGAAGCAGCCCTAGGTGTTGAGCCTCACAAATTTCCCCATGGTCTTAAAATATAATACGATTTTTGCTCGTGATAGTAAAATTAGCTTTCCCATTAAAATATGAGCTCATACAAAGATAATTTATAAACAATGATTGTTGTTTTCAAAAGACATTTACAAAGTAGACTGGTTATGGTAGCATATTACTCTGCTTATGATGCAGCACTATAGAAACATTTTACTTCTAGGGGACAATATACCATTTTATGGTCAATTTATTACAAAACAAAACAATCAAAACACTGAGCCCTAAAGCTGGCTATTAGACAGACATAAGACTTTTTATTTGGGTCATTTTGTAGTTTCTTTAGGAGAACAAAACGTTCTAAACAGTCCCTACTCAGGTATTTAATTACTTGCAGGACTTTTCATTTTAAAACTGGATAACAGGTGCTTTGCCTTTTCCTCTGTTTGGACTGAAGGACGGGTTGGTAACACTGGAAAGAATTACTGAAGGCCTTAATTCTAAGATCTATGAATCTATGACTTATTTTTACTGCATTTTCTTAGTAAAATGAAAAATTTCACTTGCATTGAACCAAAAACAACTGAGGCATGGAAGGAGTTAAAAAAAAATAAACACTTACATGACAAAAAACTCTGTTGGTACTCATGTCACTTTTTCTCCAGAAGACATAAGCTGACATACAGTGCCTTGCGAAAGTACTTGGCCCCCTTGAACTTTTCAACCTCTTGCCACATTTCAGGCTTCAAACATAAAGATATAAAATTCTAATTTTTTGTGAAGAATCAACATCAACTGGGACACAATAGTGAAGTGGAATGAAATTTATTGGATGTGTCAAACTTGTTTAACAAATACTGAAAACACTGAAAAGTGGGGCGTTCGATATTATTCGGCCCCCTTGCGTTAATACTTTGTAGCGCCACCCTTTGCTGCAATTACAGCTGTAAGTCGCTTGGGGTATGTCTCTATCAGTTTTGCACATCGATAGACTGAAATTCTTGCCCATTCTTCCTTGCAAAACAGCTCGAGCTCAGTGAGGTTGGATGGAGAGCGTTCGTGAACAGCAGTCTTCAGCTCTTTCCACAGATTCTCGATTGGATTCAGGTCTGGACTTTGACTTGGCCATTCCAACACCTGGATACGGTTATTTGTGAACCATTCCATTGTAGATTTGGCTTTATGTTTGGGATCATTGTCTTGTTGGAAGATAAATCTCCGTCTCAGTCTCAGGTCTCTTGCAGACTCTAACAGGTTTTCGCCCAGAATGGTTCTGTATTTGGCCCCATCCATCTTCCCATCAATTCCCACCACGTTTGACAGTGGGGATGGTATGTTCAGGGTGATGAGCTGTGTTGCTTTTACGCCAAACATATCGTTTTGCATTGTGGCCAAACAGTTCGATTTTGGTTTCATCTGACCAGAGCACCTTCTTCCACATGTTTGGTGTGTCTCCCAGGTGGCTTGTGGCAAACTTTAAACGAGACTTTTTATGGATATCTTTGAGAAATGACTTTCTTCTTGCCACTCTTCCATAAAGGCCAGATTTGTGCAGTGTACAACTGATTGTTGTCCAATGGACAGACTCTCCCACCTCAGCTGTAGATCTCTGCAGTTCATCCAGAGTGATCATGGGCCTCTTGGCTGCATCTCTGATCAGTCTTCTCCTTGTTCGAGATGAAAGTTTAGAGGGACGGCCTTGTCTTGGTAGATTTGCAGTGGTTTGATACTCCTTCCATTTCAATATGATTGCTTGCACATTGCTCCTTGGGATGTTTAAAGCTTGGGAAATCTTTTTCTATCCAAAACCAGCTTTAAACTTCTCCACAACTGTATCTCGGACCTGCCTGGTGTGTTCCTTGGTCTTCATGATGCTCTCTGCACTTTGAACAGAACCCTAAGACTATCACAGAGCAGGTGCATTTATACGGAGACTTGATTACACACAGGTGGATTCTATTTATCGTCATGAGTCATTTGGGACAACATTGGATCTTTCAGAGATCCTCACTGAACTTCTGAAGTGAGTTTGCTGCACTGAAAGTAAAGGGGCCGAATAATATTGCACGCCGCACTTTTCAGTTTTTTATTTGTTAAAAAAGTTTGACACATCCAATAAATTTCATTCCGCTTCACGATGGTGTCCCACTTGTTGTTGATTCTTCACAAAAAATTAGAATTTTATATCTTTATATTTGGAGCCTGAAATTTGGCAAGAGGTTGACCAGTTCAAGGGGTCCGAGTACTTTCGCAAGGCACTGTATGTACCACCTAGGTGTGCATGTGACATTCAAATCACTGAGCCAAACCCAGACTGTCAATTATTTGTCTGTACTCATAAAACAAATCCACTTTTTCCATTTGTTTTATTGTATTTGCGTTATTTTAACCTTACAATAAAGGTGAATTTGTCCAGCTGAGATTTGTCCTCTATTATGCTAGTTGGTTGGTGCAGATTCGGGGCATAAGGTTTGAGCCAAAATCTAGTTATGGCCTTCCGTGCTGTGGCTAACAGGATCGTAGTTAGGTTTTGGTCTTCCCTCACAAGCTGCTTTGGCAATATTTCCCAAATGCGTAACGGTACATTCCCTCGGGACACCATATACAAGGAGTTTTTTTAATGTTACACTGAGAGAAGTCCAGAATGATTTAATTTTAGGGCAAGTCAGTGGTGAGTGTTTTTTCTAACTGTCCCCAATTTGGAGATGTTTTTTTGACACATTTCCAATTAAATTCTCTCCACCACATCCAGTTTTTAGAGGTCTGTAATAAAGCCAGAGTTTGATACTATTCCTCTTCCATTATTGAAGCCTTCAGTTTTCATTCCAATTTTCCTTTTGAAACATTTTTCTTTTTTTTAGTAAATAAAAAGGCAAATGATTTCATTGCAGAAACCGATGACTTCCCATTGAGAATATCACTATTTTAAGTCAGTGTTTTGTGAGTATTACCCTAAGCTTTCAAGGTAAGAGGAGTTTTGTATGTTTAGCTCAGAGTAAATAGTCTTCAAAAAAAACATATTTTTCATTTGAGTAACAAATCCAGCTTGGCTGATTCTCTTTAGTTTTCTCATGCATTCCCCCTTTCAGTGCAGCCTTGTTCATCTAATAAAGACATATGAACAGCAAAGTCCTTAGAAGGCTTTGTAAATGTGATGGTGAATAAATTTCCCCCAAGACAAAACCTTTAATTAACTGTCCGCTGTCATTAACAGGAGCAGCCAAAAATTGCTTTGGCTGATGAGAACAACCAAAACTGAGGACTTCATTAGGTGGTACAATGCCATACGTTTCAAATAGTGGATTTAAAATGAAACAGGAAACCAAGTGATGTCTTACATTTTAAACCATTCAGTGCAGCAGTGCATTTTTTTCATCCAGAACTAATGAGCTACCCTTAGAAATAATGGTCACATCAGTCTCATTAACACTGAGGCTAATTCTTTCAAGTGCCTTTGCCCTCTAAACTGCTGTGGAGTTCTGTTTCTGCTGTTAATGGGAATATCATCTACACTCACTGAAAAGAAACAAGTTGGAAACCCAGGACGAATGATCCAGTAAGCTAGTCTACATGCACACCAGTGACTAGTACAAATGAGAAGGCTTTGGATCGATATTGTTATCAGGTCTGACAGTCAGCCAAAACAGCATCACCAATGCCAGATCTTAGTTTTCTCAAAATGAAAACCAGAAGGAAAATTCATTCGCCCATTAATGAAAAAACAGTGCAACCAGTTACCTTCAGAAGTGACCGAGTCAGTAAATGGATTCCACGTGTGGGGAATTTAATGTTCATATAAATGCAGCTGTTTTGTGAACGCATCACAACAAACAGCATCAGGAAGTACAAGAAGCAGTTGTGGAAAACCTTAAAGCAGAGTTAGATCATCAAACAATATGTCAAGATTTAAGCATTTTATGCACCTGCATGTGACCTTGGACAGCAGAAACCATTTCATTTAGCTTTGTGTTTTCCAGTCTATTTATTTAAGACATTTTAATATGTCAACATTGTTTATCGTAAAGCCATTTAGTTAACTTGATCTTAAACCTCTTGTGTTAAAACATTTCCCAAGTGGCCATGACTGCTGGCCTACACTGCAGAAAGGTTGAAATTCTCTGGATCATTGCTCAGCTCCTATGGTTTCACCACAGCACACCTTAGCTACTGTCTCCACCAAGTCAAGCCTTCAAAATGCTAATGGACACAAACAGGAGAGGGGCGGGGTGTTGGGCACAAAGGGTGAAATCATGTTTTGGTTGTTCCATGTCAGCGGGAGCATCTTTCCGGCTCTGACAGATCGCCCAATTAACCTTATTTACCGCATTTCCACTTGTCTTCTAACGAGCTCCACTGGGCTTCTTTCTAATAATGAGCTGCCCGGATTGGAGACCGTTTCTGTGTTGGTTCCAGTTGTGTTTGTCCCGCAGTTATTAAGGTGACGAGAGCAGCAGCTCGTGTTCTCCTGTGCTTCCTGAGCCAGAACAATAAAAAGATATGCTTTCCTGATTTTGTCCTCATATGTTTCAAGTGGACTTTTTTAGTTTTCATTTATAAGCCATTTTCCCTCTTGAATCTGTCAGATGCAAAATGGATTTTTTTTTTTTTTTTTTTTTTTTTTGCTTGAAGTCTACATGTAGGAAACATTCCCTGTTGACTATGAAGATTATTTCATGTTTTTATGAAAGACTGCCAGTCTCACATACCCCCATTTGCCATTGTTACTTGCATAAATTTGTATCCGTATAAACACAACATGAAACAAACAAGTCAGTACTTTATTCTAATAATGCATAATTGACATACTCATATTTTGCCATAAAGCAAACAGGTTTGGTTTAACTTTGTATTTGATGTGTATTTCCTCATCTGACATATTTTAAGCCTTTTATTTTTCAGATTAAAATCAGACCTGCCCAGGGTTTATGAACTGAAAATTAAGGCTAATCCCCAGTATATTGGAGCCATTTTTAATGAGCACCCAAGAGCTAGAAACTGTAAAGAAATGTATATCTTAATTTTCTCAGGCTGAATGCAACCGTCATGTGCAGGTAGACTTAAACAGTCCTCCTCCTTCTCTGCACTTCGACTCCTGGAGGTCCACATTATATTTTTTTTTTTTTGTCACTAGGTTTATCACATAGTGTCTACCATTTCCATTAGTTTGCCTTAAAGAGGAAAAAGGTAGGGTTTGAACCTCTTGATTAAAGCTTTGATCATCCCTAAGGAAATGTTTCTTCTGTTTAGTTAAGAATAGTTTTGTCATATTGCCGATCCATGTCTTTTCAAGGCACTTTAGAAGACAAACGGGTCCAATTCATCACAGGATGCAGAAGAAACGCAAGTAAAAAGCGCAGTAGATGCAGCGAGTTTGTTGTAGCTACATGAGGAGGAAATACTGGTAAATGGCGGAGGGGCATACAGCAGGCTGGATCGCGTGCCTGGAACGGTTCCATCATTGCATGCCTGCTTTTTCTTTGCTATACAATTCCTGTTTGATATAAAATATAAATTGCATAATTCTATAGGTGTGAAGACCAAAAATTCACAAATATTTGAAGCAAACATATCTTATGCTGTATCCCATTGTTAAAATTTAGTAAGATGCGTTTTTTAACATTGTTGTGTTTTATTCAGGTGACCCTGAGAAATAACCTGACTGCTTAGTAAATATATATGCTCTATACAGTAAAGTCTATGATGACAATCATAAAATGAGTGTAAATTAGTCGTTCATTTTTATTCTTTCTGTAACAGAACAATTTAAAGTGACTCTTTGTTGTTCTTGCAAAAGCGACATTACTTTCTTCTGAATGTGACACTTCCTATAACAGAATAGTTCCCCTATGCCAAGGAGAAGGCACATAGAAGCAACTTTTTGATGTTCCGGCCACTTGTGATTCATCTATTCAAGTATTTCTGCCTTTGGAGCAGATCCCTTCTCTTCTCCGTGACCTTCACTGGACAAGCGTTGGTTTCAGGGCTGTGATTTTCAGGTCCCCACTGTGTTTGCTGTGGATGCCTGGGGAGACACTAATACAACCCGTAGCGTAGTGCTTTAATATGGTACATAAGGCAGGTGCTGCAAATCCTTTCCAATTCAACCTTTACCCTTCTGGAGCCACTCGAGCGATCTTTGAGTTGCCATTTTTATGAAGCAAAGGCACCTGGGATGAACAGAAAGGCACAAACAATAAGACCCCTTAACTAAAGGAGGAATTCTGTGTGTTTGAGTCTTAGTGCATTATATGTGGTAATACACTTTAAGTGGATTACTGCTCAAGTGCCCCTCAGGCCGTTTTAGCCCTGTATAAATAGTTGTTAACCAAATAAATCCACCAAGGTAACAGAAAGTTACAACAGCCGGTGTTTGTTAGTCATCTATACCAAGTAATGTGCTTAACGATCTTGTAACAATAGGTCCTGTCACAGTAATAAGGCAGATGTGCTGCTGCGGGAAGATTCTCATAATGGGCAATGCTCCTTCAAACCAAATCAAGTGGCTTCAGAGAAGCTAAAAGTGGATAAAAGTGTACAAAAATATTAGACCATAGCTCAAAACCAAACCAGCTGTTCTATTTTTATTTACTTTATTACATTACATTCACAAGACTGTCTGTTGCCAGGGTGCAAATTAGACAGGAGGAATTGGGAGTTGAGCTTTTTGTGTTTGGTTTTTGTAATCTTGTTTAGTTATGGTCCCAAGAACTCTGAATAAACTGGTATTTTATGACATGTGGGGTCTAAATTGTTTATACATAAGGGGTTCTTAAATGAACTCAAACTTTTAAATTGTTCAAGACCAAGGGTAACCAAATTTGCTGTAAACAGGTTTCCTGGTGTTGGTCAGGACTCTAGCAGCAGTGTTTGCTAAAGCTTCCTGATTGTTGTTAGGACATGGGTTTCCAAACATTTCAGCCTGACCCCAAATTAACAGTTCAAGAGACTGACAACCCTCCTAAAAACACTTAGAATTATTATACTCTAAAAATATGGAGTAAGACAACTACCTTTTCATGTAACTTCATTTATCATGTGTTGATGGACTGGGAATTTTTTGCACTTTTGCAGGAAAATTGGATCAACACCAGTGAGAGATACAGTGAAGTTCAGAGGGTAGCCCTCTGTGCAGCTTTTTCATCTATCTGATTTCATGAAGTTACTCTCAACTTGAACCATCTTTCAAGTCCTCCAGGCTCACAGAGTCAAGTTATTCTTGTTACATTTGAACCACTAGGCTGCAGTGCAGTTAATCTTATGTAATTT
>JAHHUM010001621.1:0-63488 GCA_036173005.1 Crenichthys baileyi | reverse complement strand
TGTGACTTGTCTGAGATCAAAGTCTTTCTAGGACAATCTCAGTACTACAACTATCCCCTCAGGCTTCCCATTGTTATTTTTTTTATCTCTAGAAAAGGATTTCCATGTTTCCCTCTAAGGCACTAATTTTCTCACTGAATATTCCTCTGGCATGCGTACTTCCAAGGGATATGATACTAAATCCTACCGCCATTTTTAAGTGTCTATCATTTCCTCTTTTTTTCATATTTCAACATCCTTATTATAACAGTGTTAAGTGTTTGTGTAGGGAGTAAGACATCAGCTGGTGCATTGGTCAGATGTTTGCATGTACTACCAGCATATTTCTCGTGTAGCTCAGCACTCTAGCAGAACATGAACTCACTTTGCCTGTCAGCGTTGTCGGCTTGTGTAAGTGCAGAGGTGGACAGATTGTGCCTGGCCTGGCGTGCCCATGGCCTTTTGTTTTGAGTCCCTGCGGACCTCCCTCTCGTGACAGGCCCCCGTGTTTGGGTGGAAGCCCCACCGAGCTCCCTGCTGGCAGGTTAAGTGCTCCTGCACATCACCATGGGGACTAAAGACAGACAGGCAAAGACAGCGTTTCCCTGTTCTCTCCTTAATGGTGTCTTTGTTCGTGTAAATGGGTCTTGGTGAACGACTAAAATAAAATTGCTCTGTTTCTTTTATGCTGCTCGCTGACTAAACTGTTATATCCTAAATGGAAATGAATTTCTTTCAGATGGTTGACTATAATGTTACTTTGACCTTTTTTATATTTTTCAATGTTATATGAGCAGTATATTGAGCATTTCTTGTCCTGCAATATTTGAAAAAGCTTAAAGGACACATTTTACACAACATCTTAGGATCGTGCTTGTTTTCACGTAGTCAGTCACGCCTTTCAGGTGTGACATCTGGCACCCATTTGAGTTTTCCCATTTTCAGCTTTCTGTGCAGTCAGCTGATTGCTGCTGAACACCTTAAGTAAAGCATCAATACAAGTTTCAAATACATGAATCTGTCTTCCATAGAAAGAGATATGTGTCTATTTGTTCAGATCCTTTCGAATAAAGATCAACCACTGGTCTTGATTTGTACCAGATTACCTCCATCTAGGTTCTTAACAGCTTGTTTTGTCAGTGAGTTTATTTGTTTGATGTTTTAAACATGAGGACAACAACCATGTGTTTGAGGAACTCTGAAAGAGAAGCATATTTCTGCTTCTCCCAGAGTAAGAACCATAAGGGTGCAGAGACAGAGATATAAATCAATAGGGTCCAATTATGGTTTTCGATAATTGACGACTTGCATGTGTTATGTTTCCTTGGTACAACACACCTGATTCTAATAAATGGGTCATTAGCTAGGCTCTGCAAAACCTGATGAGATACTGAGGAGGCAAAGCAGTAATTTAAATCAGTTGTACTGATTTAAATTAAATCAGCTGTACTTTGTGCTGATGCAGGTTATCAGCACAAAGACTGGTCTCTGAAACCACTGCCTTAAAATAAAAAGTCTTAATTTCCACCAAATATATCAGTATAGTGCAGGCAAAACAACCCAATGAGCTTTTAAAGACTTTATAATGAAATAATCAAGTGTGTGTCAATACATGTAGGACTAAAGAAATAACACACACTGCCTGGCCAAAAAAAAACAGTCGCCACCTGGATTTAACTAAGCAAATAGTTACGAGCCTCCCATTGGATAAATGATTATGTTTCAGCTGGCAACAAGTTATTTAACCCAAACTCGTGCAATGAGTTGCTACTCATTTCTTAAACAACCATGTCGAAAGACACATCCCGTGGTCGTGGAAAAGATGTCAGTCTGTTTCAGAAGGCACAAATCATTGAATTCAGTTTTATTTATATAGCGCCAATTGACAACACATGTTGTCTCAAGGCACTTCACAAACGTCAGGTACATACATTCCAATTAATCCTAATCATTGAACAGTGCAGTCAGATTCAGTTATTTATTCAAATTGGATAAAAAGTTTTTCTGTCTAAAGAAACCCAGCAGATTGCATCCAGGCAGAGACTTGCAGCATTCACTCCTCCCGGATGAGCATGTAGAGATAGTGGACAGTCACTGGCGCTGACTTTGCGGCAATCCCTCATACTGAGCATGCATGTAGCGACTGTGGAGAGGAAAAACTGTGGAGAGGAAAAACTCCCTTTTAACAGGAAGAAACCTCCAGCAGAACCAGGCTCAGTGTGAGCGGCCATCTGCCACGACCGACTGGGGGTTTGAGAGAACAGAGCAGAGACACAAAGAGAACAAAGAAGCACTGATCCAGGAGATTGCAGAAACTAAAGTGACGCACCCATTATGGCTAGTGCCTAGTGTACAAGCCTGTAGGGGCAGTGCTATGATCTGGGGTTGCTGCAGTTGGTCAGGTCTGGGTTCAGCAACAGTATGTGTTCAAAGAATGAAGTCAGCTGACTACCTGAATATACTAAATGACCAGGTTATTCCATCAATGGATTTTTTTCTTCCCTGATGGCACGGGCATATTCCAAGATGACAATGCCAGGATTCATCGGGCTCGAATTGTGAAAGAGTGGTTCAGGGAAAGAGTGGCCACCACAGAGTCCAGACCTTAACCTCATTGAGAATCTTTGGGATGTGCTGGAGAAGGCTTTGCGCAGTGGTCAGACTCTACCATCATCAATGCAAGATCTTGGTGAATAATTAATGCAACATTGGGTGGAAATAAATCTTGTCACATTGCAGAAGCTTATCGAAACAATGCCACAGCGAACGTGTGCCGTAATCAAAGCTAAAGGCGGTCCAACGAAATATTAGTGTGTGTGACCTTTTTTTTGGTCAGGCAGTGTATTTACACATTCCTATTGCTCAAGTAAGCCAAATAAACGCAGCAGTCTCATATTGAAAACAAGTACGTGTCTAAAAATATGGCAATTATGTTAAAAGAACATCATAAGAGCGGCCATTTCATAAACATCATGCTTTTATTATTGGTACAGAAGGCAGCTACATTATGTGACTACTAATGAAGAGCTACTGTCATTAACTGGAATAAATCATTCATAAGAAAACAATGCAGTAATAGTTCCTCATTAAATCCTTTTGGGCATTTAGTTTGCCATGTATAAAACTAAAACACTCCACTTCCATCTCCTATGTGAGGAGCACTATTTCAACTCAACAAGCAAATGCAATGCCACACTCTACTAACTGTACTGCAAATAGCCCAGATGAGGAGCAAACCAAGAGGGACTCTATTTGATTCTGATGATCTATTCATTTTGTTTCAAAGCTGAACTATTTTCTATCTTCTTCTTAATTATTGCTATTAAAGTATAAGTTACACATGCCTATCACAACCGGGTCTTGTCTACCTAAACCTCTTCCATCATCCCTTGACACCCTAGTACATACATGTAAAAAGCCTTCATATAAATTACCTTTTATTGCAGTTGGATCGTGCACTGAACCATTTATTGCAGCTTTGTATTTTTTAACCTCTGTCACCATCCAGGATACAGGTCTAGGGCCAGGAAAAGGACAGCTAAAATCTCTGCAGACCCCACACATCCTGCATACAAACTGTTTAGACTTTTACCTTCAGGTCGAAATAATCTGAAAACAGACATTAAGTTTATGGTAAATCTAAGAGATGCTTAAATAAATGAAGCCCTCGAATAATGTTGTAAAACTTTTGAGTTGCAGAGTGAATTTAGATGTTGGCGCGCAGTAAATCATGTGCTCACTTTGCCATGTGGTCTCCTTCCACCTCTGCTCATCTGTTTTGCTGCCGGAGGAACAAGCAGCTTTCCTTCTGCCAATTTCTGTTCTGTTGAAACTCTAAATGCTTCAAAGCAAATGCTTTTGTGAGATAATTCCCTGTGCAAAGATTTAATTAAGTGCGCTCAGTTTGTTTACTGTATCATCTGTTCATCAGCATTGTTGCCGTGTTGGAAACATTGAGTCCAATCAATCTGAACAGGCATTGTTTCTTGTTTGTGGCTCTTCTGGCTCTGAATGTCGAGGCTGAATGAGTTTGTGAGAACGATGCATGAAAAAACTTGTTTTATATAGATGAAGCTTGAACTGCCGCTGTTGAACATGTATAGGTATATTAGCATAAATGTTTTTGTAAAAATGAAAATATCTAATTTCTTTGGAGTTGTACCTTATGTGCTGTTCTTTGACTGCACTTGAAATTTGTGCTTGCTGTCGTTTGGAAGAAATCTGACAGTTTTATTCTGTACACAAGGTATGAATCCTTCAAACAGTTGTTTTCTACACATGGTCAATTTAACTGTCTTCACTAAGTGGATAAATACACAGTTCAGGTGAAATGTTTACATACCGTTATCATGTCATCAATTCTGAAATTGCAATAATGCTTTCACACTGTTATTTATGCTACAAATATCTTCAGCTGCCCTGTTAGAGCATCTGATTATGTCTACATTTCAAACATCTAGCTGTTGAGTGGATCGTTATTCCATCCACTTTGTTCATTGTGTCAGTATCATTGGTTGCCCCACAGTATGATGCTGCCATCACCATGCTTGACAGTACAGTGTTCTCAGGTTTGAAAGCCTCATCCTGGCTCCTCCAAACATTGTTGTGGACACATAGCTCTGCTTTTCTCTTCTGATTGTGGAGCCTTTCTCCACAAGGCATTTGGCTTATTCCAATGGGTGTATGAGGGTACACACATCTTGTTTCTTCCTGCCTTGTAGCCTAAAAGTGAAATTGAGCAATTTGACCCACATTACATTAAGTGTTGGTAATACTGTCTTATGCATTTATGTGGAGTCTTGTCTCTGACGTCACTGTTTCAACTGAATGTCAGATGCACCAGTAACTGTGTGTAATACTAATGCTTGACTTGTTATGCCACCGCTTGTGCCCTCTGGTCCCCGCTCCAAATGTTCCATGTACCTGCAAATCAAACCCTTTCCATTACCCTTGCAGGTCAGCCAAATTATGTCTAAATACAACAATTCCTTTGGTTGTCTATATTATTGGCTCAACAAGTATATTTGTGTAAAATAATATAACTTTACAATAATTTAACAAAATGAAATTGTCAACTGTTGTGCCAGTCATTTGTGGTAAGGGTTAAGCAATTTACTGGTTGGTCTAGGTTCCTTCCATCACCTGTGGGCATGAACTTTGGGTCATGACCAGAGAACGAGATCCCAAATTCTGGCAGCTGAAATGATCTTCCTCCGCAGGTTGACCACGCACTCCTTTTAGAGATAGGGTGAGGAACTCGGCCATCCGGGATGAGCTTGGAGTAGACCAGCTGCTCCTTCACATTGAGAGGAGTCGGTTGAGGTGGCTTGGGCATCTGTTTCGGATGCCTCCTGGACATCTCCCCCAGGAGGTTTTCCAGGCACATCCCACCAGGAGGAGGACCAGAGGACAGCGCAGGATATGCTGGAGGGACTATGTCTTTCAGCTGGCCTGGACCGCCTCAGGCTTCCCCTTGAGGAGCTAAGGAGGTGTCTGTGGAGAGGGAAGGTTGGGCGTATCTACTTAGACTGCTGCCCCCCGATCCGGTCCCGGATAAAGCGAAAGACGATGTCGACGAAATAGTCAACTGTCGATAAAGAGTAAAAAAAACGAATGACAAAGACGTCTCTTATCAATGCTAAAAAAATAACTATGTGGATCTGCTTCAGCTGTTGTAACAGAAGCAGATCAACTCCGTTTGAAAACACACAGATAATCCATGGTCTTGCACAAACACAGCTACACACATCTGGTTTGGCAGAAAGAAAATGAAAGTCATGTTGACATTGAATTTTAACCCAGACCAAAGTACTCAATAAATTGTGGTCTATGCCAGAAATTCAGCTTTAATAAAAAATGTTGATAGAGGACTGTGAATCTTCTACTTAGCAATATAAACGGCTATTGTGACTGTTGTGAGAACAGACTGCAATAAACATCCTCCCACCCTTCTCACTCTGCAACTCATGCAACACCAGAGATCTGGGGGAGTCTTTATTTACCTGTGACGCAAACACACACCGTCTCTGCTGTGAATCCTTCCCAGCTGACCTTATTATAGAGGGTGAGAGTCGCAGCAAACAGGAGAAGACGAAGGGGGTAAGAGAAAGAAGTGGGTCGACTGCCTGGCTCACTGCAGGTTCTCCGTCACACAGACACAAGAGCAGTGATGTGACTAATGCCGTAAATGGGCTGCCTTGCTTTCAATATGGGTTGCCGCGGAAAGCCAAACCAAATGGAGCTCTGTACCCTGTCTGCTCACCTACACACATCAGAGACTCTTTTTGAGAGGCAGTTTTACCTTTGTTCTCTGTTTGAATATCAGTAAAAGTCTTAACTAATTCTACAAGTACATACATTTTTAAAATTTTATATACATCTAGCAATTTTCTTTAATATTGAAATGATTCCATAACTAATCTGTCAAATCAACTGTAATGTAGACATTGTGGCATTCTGTTCATAATAAGATCAATGACAACGAAGTTCTATCAGAGAGCCTGTATATTCCCCTAAATTGTGCTTCGTAAGGAAAATGCTTTTGTGGAACAAGCAGCAGAGTTATATATGAAGGTTGCGCCAGTATACTTTTAGCCGATGCCAAACAGCTTTTGGTGGTGGCAATGTGATGGTGTGGGACAGCATGTCATTCACTGGAAAAACTAGGCTGGAAATCACAGTTGGTCTCAATATACAGTGTTATCGAGATGAGATTCTGCCACTAGTGCAATCTTGGATCTCTTGTTTTAGGAAACAAACTAACCTTCAAAACGTTAATGGTCACTCCCCACAGTGGTTTATCAGAGACTACTTCCAAAGTTTGTGACAGGAGAGGATGAAATAGCTTGTCTGGAGTTCTGGCCTCAACGCATTCTCTTACAAATGTGACAGCATTTAAGATAAAATAAACAGGCTACACACAATTGTCACAAAGTATTGTTACATCAACAAAAAAATGACCAAACACAAATTTCCTAATTTTTTTGTGCTTCATTTGTTGCAAAAGAGTTTTGACACTATAGATAATTGATCACTCGAGTTTTCATAGAACTAAATTAGAACCTAGTTTGTTATACAACATGAGTAAACTAACGAACTGCCAAGCCTACTGAAATTTCTATTAAGCGCAATTATATCCATGTAAAAAGCCTGAAGATTCTCTTTTCTAAGCATTTGTCAAACTTACTTTCATCAGGTCATAATGCAAAGCAGACCAGGTCAAAAGTGACAAGTTGCACAATCATCATGAATCGTGCATAATCGTATGTTGGAGCCATAAAACCATAAAAATATTTGGAGCCACTTCCTCAAAACCATAGGACAGGTACTTCTCAAAAAATTAGAAAATCCCGAAAAAGTTCAACATTTTTATCAGTCATTTCAGAAAGTTAAACTCATACATAATATAGATTCATTACACATAGAGCGAAATATTTCAAGACTTTATTTTTTGTAATTGTGATGATTATGGCTCACAAGAAACTCAGGGCCTCAGCAAATTTGAATATTACATAAGATCAATACCAACAATTATAAATAGAAAGAAACTGACTGATAATCCTCTCAAGGCTGCGGTAATACTTGTTGCTTCTACACCTTTTTCTGCCATATTGTTTCCTTTCCATTTAACTTTCCATAAACATAGTATTGAACTTTTCAGCAATGTTCTAATTTTCTGAGACAATCAATGTATGGTTTTCAATATCTGTAAGCCATTACCATCAAAATTACAAGAAATAAAGGCTTGAAATATTTTACTGTTGAATGAATCTATATAATGGGTTTTACTTACAAAAAATATATTCAGATTTTTAAAATATTCTAATATGCTTTTAAGGGCTTTTGCGGCCCTAGTGACCTTTATTCAATAGTAATTGGACAGAAAGAAGGTCAGAGAGAGAAGGGGAAGACATGCAGCAAATGGCCCAGGGCTGGAATCGGATCGGGGACATCTGTGCTAAGGACTGTGGCCTCTGTATTTGATGCTCCTGCTCTACCACTGAGCCATGTGGTGCCACTGATATCATAATTGTTTTAGCTGTACTGGTACATGTTCATCGTGTACTTGCACGATGGCATGGTGTATGTTACGTATCATCATGGTGCTCACAGAACAGTTTTCATTACAAAAAAAAATACCTTTTTAACAGAAATGTGGCTGCTTGATTGTGACCGAAAAAGAACCGAGTGTGAACTTTTGCCAATGCAGGAAACATGGGTGAGCTCCATAGAAGCAAACACAAGTACAGTTTACCTTTTACCTCACCCATTGTGTTTTCATTTGCTTTATCTGGCTTTGGCATTCAAAAATATGATGTAGAATACCCTTGGTGGGGAAAATTCCACATAACAAAGTAAATTATTAGTTTATTTCTTTCTCAGCACAAATTTATTATAACGTACTTGCAGAAAACATGGAAAGAAATTCCAATTACACTGGTATTATTTATGTTTTGATGTTCTAAGGTCCACTTAAAGCCTTCTCTGAATACCATAAAGGCCCCGACAATATACTGCTGGTAAATACAGACTGCACAAACACTCCTCAAATGCACCTCTGTGGTGTAATAGCAGCTTCAAACACATGCCTCTAGTTTAGTTTGTTCCTACTGTCAGATTAACTTAGGTCAAACTGACCAAGCATGGAGACACCATCCTATCTAGAAAGCATTTGCGCCTTGTTGTGCAGTGCGGGTGTACTATTTCAGGAATAACAATTTGTCCAGAAAACAAGCTGCCTTTCTATTTCAAGGAGAGCATAGTTGAAACTGAAATGCTACAAAACAACTGTACCTGAAGAATCATTTATGCTCCATTCTGATAATCTACTACTAGCATTTTGGTTTTAATAGAACCCATATTAAACATATTGAAACATTACTCTATACCTAATCCATATGTTAAACAATAAGACAAGTGAAAGGTATTTTTAACTTTTTAGTTTTTCATAATTCACAAATTTATTTTGAAATGAACCATTTAAGATCAGCTAACCAAACCAGGTGTGTGTTTTTAATTATGTGAAACCTTTTAAAAGGGTAGTGTTTCACATCAAACCACATTCAATAGCATTTATTATTCATTCTTCTTTGAAAGCACAAAAATGTTATTGGTGACAGGGAGAGCCCAATACCTAAATGGGTCCTTTAAGTGCATCTAGCCCTCATTTTCCCTTTGCACCCTTCATTGCATCCTGTCACTATGGATTGAATTAAGGAGACATGCACCCTTTTGTCATCTAGATAAGTTTTAGCCCCTAACTAATCTATGTAGTAATTAATTTTTTATAGTTGTCTGAATAGCTTAGTTGATGTATTTCTTCTAAAGACATGAACCAGTGGCGTTTTTCTTTATATTAACAAATGTCTAGTGATTATTTAAAAAAAAGTTTGGTAATAAAAAATAGGTTTTCTCTTTAATATAAAAAAAAAACAATTTCAAAAGCATATTGAAGAAAATAAAACCTGCTACTTCTATTTTTGTGAGTATTTAGGTTGATGACATGACAAGAGGCACAATAATTTAGTTTTTTATAAATATTTTTGGCACTATTGACCTTTATTAAACAGCTGTTTGACAGGAAAGATTGTGGAGAGGGAAGATGAAGACATGCAGCAAATGTTCCGAGCCTGGGAATCGAAATCAGGACAACCGCATGGAGGAGCATCTGCACGGGGTGCTCCTGCTCTGCCAACTGAACTGCCAAGCGCCCCAGAGGCACAATAATTCTTATTTGAATTAGTAACCAAATAATTTTATTTTTAAAAGATAGAAAACCAAAAAATGAGACTCAAAATGTGAAAATTTATTTTAAAAGAACTCAATATTTAATCGATTGTCCTCATTTTTACAACTGTATATAGTACAAGCTTCACTTTTTTAACTGAATTACAGAAAAATTATTGTTGAGATTCTAGTTCAGTGAGATACACCTGTATTGTTGCCATATTTTCATGTGTTTAACATCAAACGTTGTGCTGAAATGAAGAAAACAACAAAACAGCCTTTTGTAATGTCATCGGTGGCATGTACTGTACGTGTTTAAGCTTGCGTTTTATTTTAATTTGGATTAAACAGATTTACAAAAAAATGAAAACATTGAAGTGGGTTTGATTGATTTCACAGAAAATTCCAGTTAGCAGCTTTAAAATAAAAAATTGATTGTGTGTTTTAATGGCAGTGCTATTACTGAACAAGATATATCCGTACATTAATTTGTTGGTGTGCAGATACTAGTCCCCTAACAATATCTGGGGCTAAGTTTTATCTTCTCAGAGGAAACGTTAAAGCTCTGCTAATTAACGGTATATAGAAAAGCCTATCTGCAATAAGAGCTCTGGAACGTGTTTCACCATGCAGCTGTTTTTCTAGGATGAAGGGAAAGTTAATTAATATTAGATAAATAACCTTTAGATAAAGCTCCTGGATGGTTATTTTTCATGATCAAACAGAAGAAAAAGACAAGGTTGGAAGTGTGAGGAGTTTTTAGCTGCTGAAAACCTGAAATATCCCTCTTAAGGTGGTGTCTTTTGAGAAGTTGAAGCAGACTTAATATCTGAGCTGCACTTACCAGGGAACCATGGACTCAGAGTGAATATCAACATGTCAGCAGGATGTGTAAATGGATGGTTTATTTAGCTAAAACATCTTTCTGAGTGGTGGTTGGTCAAAATTGGGTTTAAACCAGAAATAACTCAAAACAAAATTTAAAATCAGAATTGGCTTATAAAGAAAGCATTATACATCCTTCTATCCTTTTGATTTGGCTTATATAGTATATAGTTTTACTTGTTTGCAGCTTGCATACATTATAGGTACATGTCCACAGGTATATTGCTCTGTGTGACAAATTGCAGCAATTTACTCTGATGAAGTTCAAGGATGACACCATTATGATGATGTAATAATGAGTCCAACCCACCTGACAGCTTCTAATAGGAAAGTGCCGAAGGACATTTTATTGATGAATGAGCGCTTCGTCGTGCTCTTTTTGTCAAACTCCAGTGTAACCTGAATCTGTTGAAGGCTTCACTTTGGGCTTTAAAATGCTGAAAACTCACACCAGGGATTAAAGTATTTGCTCAGAGTGAAATGTAATATCCTGTCCAGAGTTTCCCTCAGATTTCAAAGTAGATTATTACCACCTGACTGGTATATTAGTTTTGAAGTCTTTATATTAGGCGTGGGCTGGTGTGAGATTGCATGATAGTCTTAGGGGGAAAATGCGCAGTTTTTTAATAGAATTAAAAGAAACTTTTTAAATATATAAAAATGTGTGGACAAGCTTCACTATAAAACTTCAAATGCAAATGCAACACGTCTGCAGTGCTCTTCAAAAGTATCCACAGCAGATGAACTTCTCACATTGTTTGATGTTGTAATCTAAAATTTAAATAATGTTTTTTATTGGATTTTAGGTACATTTTGCCCAGTCTTTATTGCAAAACATCTCCACCTCAGTGTGATTGGATGGCAAGTCTCTCAATTGGATTTAGGTGTGGACTTTGACTGGACCGATATAACACATGAACATACTTTGATCAAAAGCTCTGGCTTGTATATTTAGGGTTGTTGTCCTTCTGGAAGGTAAACCTGTGCCTGGGTCTGAAGTCTTCTGCAGCCTCCAAAAGGTTTTCTACCAAAACTTTGTTTTTGGCTCCATCCATCGTTCCACCACCTCTGACCAGCCTCCCTGTCCCCGCTGATAAGCAGCATCCCCACAGCACTGCCACTACCATGTATCACCATGGGGATGGTGTCTTAATGACTCATGAATATCTCCTATATGATCCAGTTGCCCTTTAATTATTTAACATTTTCATATCTTAAATAAGATTTTGCACATTTGTATAATTGCATTATATAAAATTTGAATGTTCTTGTAGTTCAGTCTAGATTTGTTTTTATAGTGTCCCTTAGTAACGTAATTTTATTGCGACAGAAATGCAAATTTCCCCTTGATGAAAAAAATAAAGCATTATTCTGTTGTGTAATAATGCTGATTAAATGGTAAATGGACTGAACTTATATAGCACTTTTCCAGTCATACAGACTACTCAAAGCGCTTTACAATAGAGCCACATTCACCCAATTGCACTCTCTAACGCTCACACATTCATACACCTATACGTAGATCGGTAGGCAAATTGAGGTTAAGTGCCTTGCCCAGGTGCACATCGACATATGGCAGGAGGAGGCTGGAATCAAACCCACAACCTTCTGATTGCAAGACGACTACTCTTCCTCCTTAGCCACAGTCACCAGAGGGTGGGCAGGCCCAGGAGGGAAACCCAGATCTCTCTCCCAAGCCACAATCCCCAACTCATTCTTGGATATCCCCAAGGTATTCATGGGCCAGAAGGGATTTAAAGTCCTGACTGCATGTTGTTGATCTTCCCTGGGGTCTCATCCCAGTCAGATAAGCCCAGGAGCTGTCCTGATTGAACACTTGAAGCTAACTTCTTTTGATGAGGAGGAGCACTTCCACCACTTTGAGTTCCCTTTGGATGATGGAGCTCCTTACTTATCTTTAAGGGTGAGCCTAGACGCCCTTTATCTTGGTTGCTTGTAGCCAGAATCTCTTGGTCATGGATGAGGCCTGGGATGTAGACTGGCCAGTAAATTAGGACCTTTGGTTTTTTAGCTCAGTTTGTTCTTTGCCACAACAGGCTGCATCTGTGACAGTGTAACTACAGTTAAGATCCAAATCCCTATGTCACTCTCCTGCCCCATTCTCAATAACAAACAAAACACAAAGATATTTGAGCACCTCCACTTGAGCCATAGACTGACCTCAAATATAACGTATCAGTCCATGTTTTTCAGGTCAGATTTAGAGGAGCTGACGATGATCCAGGCATACTTCATACTCAGCTGCAAAATCGCTCTCTGACATTTGTGGCTTGTTTTCAGCAAAAACCAAATAGAAGACCCTGAGGTTGTCAATCCTGACATCCTCCTCTCCACATCTAAGCCTTAAGGTTCTGTCCATAAAAAAAACCAAAAAGGATCAGGGACCAGCGGCAGCCGTAGCAGAGTCCATCACACTCTGCCAACTAGCTTGACTTTGTGTCAAGAATGCAGATGCAGGTTTTGCTCTGAATATACAAAAACCAGAAAGACATTAAAAGCATCCCTGGGACCCTGTACTTCTGTAGATCCGCAAAAAAACATGTAGACTGGATGCCCAGACTGTCATGACTCCCTCAGAATTTATGTGAGGCTGAAGATATGATAATCAATACATATATGATGGATATTAAGGGTTTTTTTCTATTGTAAACTGATTATTATTTCAGCAGAATATACACTGCTCAAAAAAATAAAAGGAACACTCAAATAACACATCCTAGATCTGAAGAATTATATATTCTCATTGAATACTTTGTTCTGTACAAAGTTGAATGTGCTAACAACAAAATCACACAAAAATCATCAATGGAAATCCAATTTATTAACCAATGGAGGCCTGGATTTGGAGTCACACACAATATTAAAGTGGAAAAACATACTACAGGCTGATCCTACTTTGATGTAATGTCCTTAAAACAAGTCCAAATAAGGCTCAGTATTGTGTGTGGCCTCCACGTGCCTGTATGACCTCCCTACAACTCCTGGGCATGCTCCTGATGAGACGGCGGATGGTCTCCTGAGGGATCTCCTCCCAGACCTGGACGATAGCATCCGCCAACTCCTGGACAGTCTGTGGTGCAACGTGACGTTGGTGGATGGAGCGAGACATGATGTCCCAGATGTGCTCAATCGGATTCAGGTCTGGGGAACCTACGGGCCAGTCCATAGCTTCAATGTCTTCATCTTGCAGGAACTGCTGACACACTCCAGCCACATGAGGTCTAGCATTGCCCTGCATTAGGAGGAACCCAGGGCCAACCGCACCATCATATGGTCTCACAAGGGGTCTGAGGATCTCATCTCGGTACCTAATGGCAGTCAGGCTACCTCTGGCGAGCACATGGAGGGCCATGCGGCCCTCTAAAGAAATGCCACCCCACACCATTACTGACCCACTGCCAAACCGGTCATGCTGAAGGATGTTGCAGGCAGCAGATCGCTCTCCACGGTGTCTCCAGACTCTGTCACGTCTGTCACATGTGCTCAGTGTGAACCTGCTTTCATCTGTGAAGAGCACAGGGCGCCAGTGGCTAATTTGCCAATCTTGGTGTTTTCTGGTAAATGCCAAGCGTCCTGCACAGTGTTGGGCTGTGAGCACAACCCCCATGGATGTCGGGCCCTCATACCATCCTCATGGAGTCGGTTTCTAACCGTTTGTGCAGACACATGCACATTTGTGGCCTGCTGGAGGTCATTTTGCAGGGCTCTGGCAGTGCTGCTCCTGTTCCTCCTTGCACAAAGGCGGAGGTAGCGGTCCTGCTGCTGGGTTGTTGCCCTCCTACGGCCTCCTCCACGTTTCCTGGTGTACCTGCCTGTCTCCTGGTAGCGCCTCCAGGCTTTGGACTCTACGCTGACAGACACAGCAAACCTTCTTGCCACAGCTCGTATTGATGTACCATCCTGGATGAGCTGCACTTCCTGAGCCACTTGTGTGGGTTGTAGAGTCCGTTTCATGCTACCACGAGTGTGAAAGCACCACCAACATTCAAAAGTGACCAAAACATCAGCCAGAAAGCATAGGTACTGAGAAGTGGTCTGTGGTCCCCACCTGCAGAACCACTCTTTATTGAGTGTGTCTTGCTAATCGCCAAAGATTTCCCCCTCTTGTCTATTCCATTTGCACAACAGTAAATTGATTGTCAATCAGTGTTGCTTCCTAAATGGATAGTTTGATTTCACAAAAGTTTGATTTACTTGGAGTTATATTGTGTTGTTTAAGTGTTCCCTTTATTTTTTTGAGCAGTGTAATTCTGTGGAATAAGGTTATGGTGGAAGTTAGCTAGTTTCTTTGCTATGTCTTAAAAGTTGGGTTATGGTTGTTTTAAATCAGTGTTATCTTAAAAATAAGTTGTTTTTTTTCTACTTCAGCCAGAATACCAACAGCTCTGGGTCAACACAATACAGCTGTCAGACGGCTTGCCCCATCACAGTGAATGCTACAATATGTAGCTGTTGCGTTAAAACTGGAGACTGGCTGATACCTAATTTATAATGGCTATAGTTTGGTAAAACAATTACCTTCTCAGTTAAGTTCATTCCAACAAATTTGTTTCATGGTGAGCAAAAATAAGTTTCCTTTTTCACAACTAGTTTCAGGAAATCCCACAGTTCAACGTTAAAAAAGTGTATTTTTTCTTGTTTAGACCTTAAAGGGCAAGCCAATGAAAACTCCATGCTTTAATTTCATCTTCTAAAAGGATCATCTTTTTCAATAACCTTTCTTTCAGGTATTCCTTTCTTTGTCTAAGTGTTCTAATTATTTTAATAAACCTCTGAAAGCGTTCAATTTGACAGAGCTCCTCTACCAACAATATTTCAAGTCCATTACTCGGGGCAGAATACTTCAGTTAAATTGGAGATACTTGATGCCCCCTGCTGTTTGGGGGCATTAAGAACCATCTGACAGTTTGAGTGAGGCAGCTGCTGGCCAACCCCCAGACCCCTCGCCACTTCACTAATGGACTTGCCAGCCGCCTTGCAGTCACCGTCCGGTAAAACAATCTCCCAGGGGGGAAAAGCGGCAATATTAATAATAAGACTCAATTGTGTAAAGATTCACCAAAAGCAGAAACCCAGTGACAGCTCATCAAATATAAATGGCCTCTTTTCTGCTGGACTAATGTGTTTGTTCATAAGTGAGCACATTAGGTTGAGGATGGTGAATGGAGGGTGCTGCAAGATGCCTGGGGATTTGCCTCTCTCTGTGTAATGATTGTCCATCGAAGAGATTATGATGCTGTGTTGCATTTGTGGCCAATATAATTCTCAAGTTATCTCTGAAAACTTTTATGAATTTAATAAACAGTCAGTCATTTTCTACCGCTTATTCCATAGTGGGTCACGGGGAAGCTGGTGCCTATCTCCAACAGTCTATGGGCGAGAGGCGGGGTACACCCTGGACAGGTCGCCAGTCCATCGCATGGCAACACACAAACAACCATGCACACACTCATTCATACACCTAAGGGCAATGTAGAGTGACCAATTAACCTAACAAGCATGTCTTTGGACTGTGGGAGGAAGCCGGAGTACCCGGTGAGAACCCACGTATGCAAAGGGAGAACATGCAAACTCCATGCAGAAACAGTGCTACCAACTGCGCCACTGTGCAGCCAATTTAACAATTTAAACATTGAATACATTTTCAAAGCCTCAGGAAGGCATGTTAGCATTTTCAGTATATCAAATTGTCTAGCATTAACTAGACTTGTGTTGTAATTATTAATCTGACAATATTTAATATTAATATTTTATCAAATAATATTTCGGTCTGTTAAGGGTTGTCCTGTGAATACCAGCCCAGTAAGGCGATGGTATTAGGACAAAGTTGAAAGGTGTTAGCCAAGCTCTGACATTATTGAACAGCATAAACTCTGCACACACATGTAATGAATTCACACAATTTCTTAAAATACAAGAATTTATTAACAAAAATAAGTCAACTCAAAGTCAAACATATTTCAATCAACAAACTCTTTTCTTATGCTAAAACAATCCAACTAAACTACCAAGCAGAATTAAAGAATAACGAAGACTAAAGACTAATTATTAAAGGTAACGGTAAATTATTTAAGGAAATATCTTTGAAAAGAGCCAAATCTTTCTGGAGAAATGGGGCTTAATGGTGTTTACTTAGTTATCAAATGTAGTAAAATGATGTTAGGGACATTTACTGGATTGAAAACTAAACCGTTCTGGGTAAATACTCTTCAGCAGCAAGCACGTGGCCTAGGCTATTAGCAGTTAAGCTAACAAAGGAGGCTGATAGCTTAGCATCCAGAATCAAAACACACACACCTAAAAATACCGTCAATAAAAGGGTTAAAATGCATAAGCGCGGACGGCGCGTTATGAGCAACACTCTGTGTTTAAAATCACCCTTTAAATAAAGTTTGTCTTAACTTTAAAAACACATAAACACCAAAACCAAACTTGATAAAATGAAAAACGTTTAGATCATTTCATCCTAACTGTTATTCTGCCCAAACCCTAACCTCTGACCATGTTGAGGAAAAGATGTCCGGGGCGGCGAAGTTTGAAGAAAAGTCCACAGTCAACAAGTGGTTAGCGTTGACTAACCTGACCTCCGGGGCTGTGGCTTAAGATACGGCTCGTTCTGTCGGCCGGACATGACTGCACGTTACCAGTGATGCGGCGTCGTCCTTCTCTCAGGCAAGGAAAACCTCTTCACTCGGGTTGTAGAGACCGCGTCTCTGCTGGGGACTTTCTTCGAACACCGTGTGCATCTGCAGGGCTCGGAGAGAAAGTCAACAATGCCGGTGCCTTAATTCCCCGTTCGTGAATGAATACCGGATACACAAACAGCAATTCATAAAATACTCAACTTTTGAATATGATCGGTGATCATATGAGACTCTTGGATCCAGTTTGAAGAGTTAAGTCTTTTTGCCAGCAAAAAGACTTCAGCGCGCTGTGTCTGCTCCTGGTCCGATGGTCAACCGGCTTGGAGAGGTCGGCTTGTGGGAGAGGGGGTGCTTTTATACAGCCAGTGGCATCATGGGAAATCCACTGCTACCCCTCTTTTTCAGTTGCTGGAAGTCTGTTAAATGCAATTTATTTTGAAAACCCCAGAAGAGTTTGTACCGGAGTTTTAATGTTGAAATCCATGGCTTAGGGTTCCAACACTTGTAATCTTATAATAAACAAATCAGTCAGTCAGTCAGTCATTTTCTACCGCTTATTCCATAGTGGGTCGCGGGGGAGCTGGTGCCTATCCCCAGCAGTCTATGGGCGAGAGGCAGGGTACACCCTGGACAGGTCGCCAGTTCATCGCAGATAAACAAATCATCCACATTTATTTATCGTCATGTTGCATTTCTTCGCTTGTGTACAAACTGAATTTTGTTTTGGAGGTTTGTCTATGACTGCTGTGTTCTTTGATTGCATAAGCCACCTACAGCCATTTGCAAATCAACGACTAGAGTCAGCTAAGGCCCTGTCCTCAACCTGGTGTTCATGTGGGTCCAGGCTTATCAGATTGCAAGTGGACCACTGTATAGAAGTCAGTTCTGAGTGATTGGTTTTCAACCACCTGCCTTACATGCAAAAACACATACACAGCCCCATCATGGAGTAGGTTGTTCAGATACTTTAAATCAGCTAAACGTCATTATTATTTAGACATCAACACTGCAGAGATTCCCTTAAGTTGTATTTTTGTCGAGTTTTTTTGGCTACGAACTCTTTCCAAGCTTGTCTCTGTTCTTTTCACATACACAATATGAGATAGGAAGCAGATAATGAATAATTTGCACCCTGCATCAAATATTTTAACTGATAAAGCAGCACAGCAGTGAAGCAGCTGCTAAAAAGATGCTTCTACAGCACTATTAGGTTAAGTTTGTTGCAGTGATGTGCGATGGGGTTCATGACTGGTGTGGCACAGACTCCTCTGGAGCCAGACGTACAAATATATGGACCTAAAATAGAGGCTTATATTTCAGTTGTGGCCTTAATTGAATCATTTAATCATTTAAAAGCCTTTAATTATGCTTTAATCAATTCCACACTGTTCAACAATACAAGAGCAGGAGACGTTTCAAATAGAATTCAAAATTGACTATTTAAGTTATTTTTTTCATTTTCTCTGATCTCTTTTATTATAATTTAAAATTGTCTATGACCTTAAATGTATTTTTTATATAAAGTCCATGGAAGCAGTTTGCATCAATCAAGTCATTTAAAACCTCCTGGTTCTCCCTCACTGTTGCGTTGTGGACGCTAATGCTCAGTCTGTGCTGCCCATTCAATGCCAATTCAAATCTGTGGACTCCACACTGTTTTCAGGTGTACCACCTCCGTTTGAAAGAGCAGGCTACCTTTCTCCCACTTTTTTGAAGCAGATCTTCAGCTCCTGAATTGGTCTCCCTCGCTCTAAAACCTCCTGTTTCGACTTAGGATCCAGTTTAGAGAAATCCTTTTACAGTTTTGAGACATAATCTTTCATGTTGTTGGATCAAATTTAAATACGGTTACAGTTCTTGTCGATGAAAACACCCCTGCCCTCTGCGTAGCTAAAGAGTGCGTGGTGACGTTCTGTTATCTGTCTGTGCCAATGGGGCTCAGCACTGCCCCCTATCAGTGCGGCACGGTATTTTTTGCCTTACCCTGTCCGTTTTCACGTTGCATTTATGGCTGATGAGAAAGATTAAATATTTCTCACACGTTCATTAAATATATTAGACTGTGCAACGTCAGCATGGTTAATACATGTGTAATCCAGCATATATATTGTCGATATAAAGAGAGAGTGGTGAGGCAGAGCTATTCACTGCCTCACATTGAGATTTTAACCATGAAAATGTTTAAAACATACATAAAACTAATTTAAAGAACAGTCAAATGGGAACATTTTTCTGTTATCATTCCTAGTATTTTACATGTTATGAAAACTCCCCTGACTGCACGTCACTGGTTGGTTGCGTTTCTTTTTATTCAGCTAGAGCTGGGGAGGTCGGGGGGTAGGGGTTTAAACAAGAATGAGCTGTTTAAGGCCATGCCATACATCTCAGTTGGATTAATGGTCTTTGACTAGGCCATTTCGAACCTTATTTTTGTTATAGCCATTCAGAGGCGGACTTATTGTTGAGCTACATAAACCAATTGTGGTTCAGCTTTAGGACCTGATGGCCCAGCGTTCTGCTTCTGGATTGTTTGGTAAAGAGCCGAATTTGTGCTTCCAATTACAACGAGTCTTACAGGGTCTTGAAGCAGCCAGACAGCCTGAGATCTTCACACTACATAACTGATGTTCTTTTTTCTCAAATATTGTTATAGGTTCACTTCAGCCTTATTAATATGTTTCAGATATTTCTTGGCCATTGGGTGACAAGCTTTTGTGTTCTTTTTTCAGCGGTGGTTTTGACTGCCGAGCTCACCTATGAAGGCCATTTTTGCAGTCTCTTTCTTATTGTTGAATCCTGGCCTCTGACCTAGCAAATAAGGCCTGCATGTTATGTGTTCTTGTGGACCTACTGAATGAATCATGGTAGGGTCTCCTGTCAAATAGGCCTGAGGAGAGAGGTCAGGCTAAGAGTGATTAATAGACCCTGATGATATGGCTGATGACAGAAAAAGGCAAACCTCGCCTGGATTGGTGAGACTGGGGATCCTCCTGGGCTGCCAGACAAGCGCCTGGTTGTCAAGCTTTAGCTTCTGGGGTTTGGCTAGACTCAGCTAAAGAAGCTACAGGAAGCCCCCTCTTTGTGGGCCTACCATGTGCAGAAATAAACATTGGGATTGAGTGCCATGCAAGTTGGGTGGCAGGCAAAAGCGGGAGCTTTTGGATGTCTTTAACTTAAGGGATGATGTCTCGCTTTTTGAGATCATTTACCCTACTTTATGTAGTTATACAGGTTCTATTTAAGTGATTTCTGAGTTCTACAGATCTGGCAATAACCAGGTGTGACTAGTGAAACTGAGCTAATCTTTGCAAATGATGTTGATTAGTTAATCCCAACTAAAAATTTATTTAACCAGGGGCTCAATTACGATTATGGATACAACCAGATTGGATAGCGTTTTTTCCTTGAGAAGTCAAATAATAATGTAAAAACTGCCTTTTGTATTTACTCAGGTAATATACAGGGGTTGGACAATGAAACTGAAACACCTTTCATTTTAGTGTGGGAGGTTTCATGGCTAAATTGGACCAGCCTGGTAGCCATTCTTCATTGATTGCACATTGCACCAGTAAGAGCAGAGTGTGAAGGTTCAATTAGCAGCGTAAGGGCACAGTTTTGCTCAAAATATTGAAATACACACAACATTATGGGTGACATACCAGAGTTCAAAAGAGGACAAATTGTTGGTGCACGTCTTGCTGACGCATCTGTGACCAAGACAGCAAGTCTTTGTGATGTATCAAGAGCCACGGTATCCAGGGTAATGTCAGCATACCACCAAGAAGGACGAACTACATCCAACAGGATTAACTGTGGACGCAAGAGGAAGCTGTCTGAAAGGGATGTTCGGGTGCTAACTCGGATTGTATCCAAAAAACATAAAACCATGGCTGCCCAAATCACGGCAGAATTAAATGTGCACCTCAACTCTCCTGTTTCCAACAGAACTGTCCGTCGGGAGCTCCACAGGGTCAATATACACGGCGGGCTGCTATAGCCAAACCTTTGGTCACTCATGCCAATGCCAAACGTCGGTTTCAATGGTGCAAGGAGCGCAAATCTTGGGCTGTGGACAATGTGAAACATGTATTGTTCTCTGATGAGTCCACCTTAACTGTTTTCCCCACATCAGGGAGAGTTACGGTGTGGAGAAGCCCCAAAGAAGCGTACCACCCAGACTGTTGCATGCCCAGAGTGAAGCATGGGGGTGGATCAGTGATGGTTTGGGCTGCCATATCATGGCATTCCCTTGGCCCAATACTTGTGCTAGATGGGTGCGTCACTGCCAAGGACTACCGAACCATTCTTGAGGACCATGTGCATCCAATGGTTCAAACATTGTATCCTGAAGGCGGTGCCGTGTATCAGGATGACAATGCACCAATACACACAGCAAGACTGGTGAAAGATTGGTTTGATGAACATGAAAGTGAAGTTGAACATCTCCATGGCCTGCACAGTCACCAGATCTAAATATTATTGAGCCACTTTGGGGTGTTTTGGAGGAGCGAGTCAGGAAACGTTTTCCTCCACCAGTATCACATAGTGACCTGGCCACTATCCTGCAAGAAGAATGGCTTAAAATCCCTCTGACCACTGTGCAGGACTTGTATATGTCTTTCCCAAGACGAATTGATGCTGTATTGGCCGCAAAAGGAGGCCCTACACCATACTAATAAATTATTGTGGTCTAAAACCTGGTGTTTCAGTTTCATTGTCCAACCCCTGTATGTCTGATACTAAAAAGTTGTTTGATGTGAAACATTTAAATGTCAAAAGAAGCAGAAAAATCCACAAGGCAACAAATAATTTTTCATAGCACTGTAGACATTTAATTAGTCTTCCTTAAATGTTGTTTTCATGGTGTTTGCTTTCAAGATTATTACTGAAAACGTTGACATAGTAACACAGTCCATTTTTAAAAATGTGAAGAATTTATACAACATACTTTAAATCACAAACTTGGAAACATTTGTCATTGGCCTTTAAATATAATTTATTTTAGAGATTTTCTTCTGTTGCATTGTGTATCAGACCTCCACTGCCTTCAGAAAACAATTGTGCTGTTAGCAGAAATGCTTCTCACACCTCATTGCTTCCATCTGTATAGAAACTCTGGCAGTTTGCTTAACATAAAGATGCCAGATGCAAGCATTATCGACGCACTGCTGCTCTACCTGCTAAAAAATAGTTGGGAAATGTATCTCTGTACAACACTTAGGTAAAAACAGGATCTGTGTCCAAGTCACGGATGAAAAGTAAAGTGACAGTCTAATCTCTTGACTGAAACATTTATTATAAAATGCAATTTAACATGTTATCATTACTTTTAGTCAGACTGTGTTAATAATTTCAGACAAAATACAAACTACTAAGATCAACATCCTTGTTAAATGTTTTACCAGTTCACACCTTTAGGAATAAGGAGAAATAATGTTACTTTTTGTAAACAATGCATAACAGTGGTTTTAACTGATATGGCATGATAATAATAACTTACCTGCATGTACTAAATATTTATAATGCGGCACTGGTCCCTGTTTTGTCTTTGTCAGGAAGTACAACATGTCATGACATCTACGCAGGCATCTGTGCAGAATTATGCAAAAGAAGATTAATGGCAGAGTCTGCAGCTCTTATATCACCAACAGATTACAAAAAACCTGCAAAAGCAATAAAGCAGGGTAATCTATTGCCGCCTCCAAAGTACGGCCCAGGGGTCATTTGTGGCCCCCAAACTGATTTTGTTTGGACCCTGACCAAAATTCAAGAATGGTTCATATTTGGCCCCCCAGTACAGGTTGCAGGTGGACACTTTTTATTTTGGAGTAAAACCAAAAAGTAAATTTTTACTGAAATATTGAAATCTTAAAATTTAAAATGTTAGGAACAATAACTTGGCCAAATGCAAGAACAAAATAGAAATCAGTCAGCTCCCACCCAGACAATATGCAAACTGTTTGGATTTTTTAAACCAGACAAACCTACCAAACCCTATTTGTTTTCGATCCACAATGATTTCCAGATCCCTTTGTTTTCAAAATTAACAATTGCTTTTTTTTGCCAAAATGTTGCATGTGTAGTTTATTGTTGAGCATGTAAACAAAAAATTTTAATGTGATGACTTTGGCAAAAAGCTTCTCTGTTGTATCAGTGGAGACAGCTTGTTGTGGAGTTAGTTGACAACACTCTTAGGAGCACTGAAGAAATCTCTACCCAATTTACACAGCGTCTGTATCCGTCTTGTTCCACCACAATTATTAGGCACCCTTTATAGCCAGTGACAGCATTTACAGTGCAGTGGTGCAGGGCAGCAACGTGTGGACAGCTTTCCATCAAAATTTGACCTTATTCTATTTTCAATGGATGGGTTAACCAAGTTGAGATGTATTTAGTGGCAACCGCAGCTCAATGTGGAGTACATCTGTAAACACCTGAATCCAAACACCTGTGGGTATGTGTGTGAGCGTGCTTGTGTAGGTTTTAAGGTTTTTCCATAGGAATATTGAATAGTGGGGGTGAGAAGCCACAGACAGACATGGAGGAGATCGGAGCCACAGATATCAAAAAGGCCCCCCAGGGCAGGGGTGCCCGGGGATGACCACCGCCAGGATCACCGCATGCACCCTCATGTGTACACATAGCACCCAACACACCCAACATAAAGACACGCAAGAATGGACACTCTACACTCACTCACACAACCAATACACACTATACTCCCAGGTCCAGATACTGATATCCCACAGGAGCAACCAACCCCTGGACCCAGGAGATGTTCCCCTTCATTTTGGGGTGAAGACAGACAGACCGCCCGAGAAACCAGTCCAGATTAGGGCCAAGCACAGTGTGTTTGTTAGGAATCCAACACACCATCTACACAGATTTAATTTCAAACACAGGAGAAATAATGTGCTGTGAAAAAAATGTCTGCCTCCAGATAAATTTCTTTTATTTTTGCTTTTATTCTTTATTTTTTGTGTGTTTGTGTCACGTTGCATATCATCAAAGAAATTTTAATATTAGCGAAAGATAACTTTCAAGACAAGTGAGGCTTGCAGTGCTTTAGATGAGAATCCAGACTCTTTTGACTTCCTGGACTCTTAGAGTAATTTTGGTAGGCCAGCCACTCGTAGGAAGGTTACCGCTGTTCCATGTTTTCCCCATTTGGCTCTCACTGTGGCCTTAAAAACAGATTGATGTCTGGGACTTTGTTTTTCATCTGTTCTTGCATTTCTTTAGATTGGTAAATTACATGTTGCTTTATGAGACATTTAGCCTACTTCATGTTGTAAAACAGGCTCTTTGTATGTGTTTTTTTCTTTTTTTGAGCTGGATATGGCCCATGAATTCAATCTCTGCTTCCAAAGAATGTGACTAATCGCCGGTAAATAAAGACCTATCATGGTGGGCAGTTACTATTTTTCACATAGGATCAGATTCGGTTGGATATTAATTTCCTTCAAAGGACATCATGATTTAAAAACCTAAGCTTTTATTTATCTTATGTATGTCCATGGCCTTCGGTGAGGCCATGGAGAAATACTACCGGTCGGCCTCGAAGCGATTCTGGCAGACCGTCCGGCGCCTCAGGAGGGGGAAGCAGTGCTTCGCCAACACTGTTTACAGTGTGGGTGGGGAGCTACTGACCTCGACTGGGGACATTATTGGGCGATGGTAGGAGTTCTTCGAGGATTTCCTCAATCCTGCCGTCATGCATTCCCTGGTGGAAGCAGAGGCTGAGGACTCGGGGTTGGACTCTTTCATCACTCAGGCTGAAGTCACCGAGGTGGTTCAAAAGCTCCACAGTGGCAGGGCTTTGGGGGTGGATGAGATCCGCCCTGAGTACCTCAAATCTCTGGATGTTGTGGGGCTGTCATGGTTTACGCTCCTTTTTAACATTGTGTGGCGGTCGACGACAGTGCCTCTGGACTGGCAGACTGGGGTGGTAGTCCCCCTTCATAAGAAGGGTGACCATAAAGAACAAGATCCCAGATACAAGCGGCTGACATGAGCTTCCTCCGTAGGGGTGGTCGGGCACTCCCTCAGAGATAGGGTGGGGAGCTCAGCCATCCGGGAGGTGCTGGGAGTAGAGCCGCTGCTCCTTCACATCGAGAGGAGCCAGTTGAGGTGGCTCGGGCATCTATATCGGATGCCTCCTGGACGCCTTCCTCGGGAGGTGTTCCAGGCACGTCCCACCAGGAGGAGGCCCAGGACACGCTGGAGGGACTATGTCTCTCGGCTGGCCTGAGAACGCCTTGGGCTCCCCCTAGAGGAGCTGGAGGAGGTGTCTGGGGAGAGGGACGTCTAGGTGTCTCTACTGAGTCTGCTGCCCCCGCGACCCGGTCCCGGATGAAGCGTAAGACGACGAGACGAGATGTCTGATAATCAAAATAGTTGGCTCTGAAACTACAAATATGGTACAAAAGCAGCTAAATGACAAATCTGTAAGGGGGAAATACATTTTCACAGCACTGTATTTATTTAAAGGAATAGCTGGAGTAATACAGCTGGGGCATGGGATTCATAAAACCTTTAATCCATTTTGAAACTTGTGAAAAAGGAGCATTTTCAATGTTTTATCAACATAAGAACTACCTTAGACTAGAAAACATTTTTCACTTGAACTGGATTGTTCTACACACGACAGGTTCTTTAAAAACAGTTTTAGACCTTTACTCTACGACATTTATTAAAAGAAAATCTACATTTTTTGTTTTAAAAATACCTTGTCCTCATGACCCCAATTATGTGTGTTGTCATGCTGTAGGTTTTAGTACACCCCTGATCAGAAAACTTTAAACTGAATATTAGTGATTTTTATAAGACAAAAACAGAGAAAACAGCTTCTTCCCCCTTTTTCTGAAGAGTGTTGGAAAGGTTGTGCCAACAGTTAGCCCTCCCTGTAAAGCAGGAAAAATCCTGGAACATCCCCTTTGCCTCTATGTAAATGTGCAATGGTATTCAGCCCAAAAATGTGATGAACAACTAAAAAACTTTTATTCCTGCCACATTTAATTAGAAGTATTTGAAACTGCAACTCGATCTTCCTCTTGTGATGACAAGCAGGGCCTGTCCCGAACCACTGAATTTAAAATATCCCTTTTAGAGGGTAAGAAGATGCATGTTTATCATCAGTCATCCCTGACTTTGATATATGAGAGCTGCCTTCTCTTCACTTTCCCCCAAAACTTTCCATACAAACCACCTTCTAGCACCCAAGCACCCTCACACTGTCCTCCTCAAGCAATTTCTTCCTCCAAGTATTTTTCGGGTAATGTTTTCACCTTCATAAAGTATATCTTGTGTCGACATTGACACCTTCTTAGAGGAGCATCAAGGCTGTGTCCGGGTTAGCTGTCAGCAAAGTGTAAAGGATGTCATTGTAATCTCTTTATAGCTATAGTAGCCGCATGGCTGTTACTGGAAATAGCTGAGCATACTGTACATTTTTCATTCCAGCACAAATTAGATGTCTTGATTTATTGAGACCCATAAGAAAAGCGTTTTATAAATCACTCTGAGTTCACATCTTACTCCAACATATAGATGGCAAGAACTTTCAGCTTCTCAGCTGAATTCCAGCTGTAAATCAGCTTGCTGCGGCATGCCAGCTTGTTCTTCGGTCATATCTTCAGAAAGAACCCACTGAGACACAGAAAAATAACCCTTTGAAATAATCTTTTATTAAACTTTTACTTCTACTTTCTTTACCATTTCTTGCCTCTACTTCATATCACTGTTTATTGTGTCTTAAAAACGTAAACGAACGTCTACGATATACCACTGCGAAAACCTAGAAACAACCCCTAATTTTTTTCATCCTTTACCACCCAAAGAACCCAGATAGTCTTGTAATCTTTTAAAGTGGCCTTGAGCAGTAGTTCTCCAAGTTCCTCTTTGAACTTATCTGCTTTTATTTATCTTTCTTTTGTAGTCCATATACCTATCCATGACAGTGTAATTTGTACTGTGTGATGGACAAATAAGGAACAAGGGGACAAAAAGACAAGAAAGAAATAGCCTACAGAAGATGAAAACACGTGAAAGACATTTCTTTATGGGTAAAAAAATGTAACAAAGATCGGACACAGGACCAACGCAATGCCTCATCCTCAGGCTGATCATCTAATACATGCCAAGTTTCCAGCTAACAGCTCTGACAAGCACCTAGCTGGTGCTAAAAGTTATTCTAAGTGGCTTTTACAAGTAATTGCAAGGATGACATTTTAGCCCAGTCTTTTTCTTATTGTTGAATCATGAACTTTGAGAGAAGTGAGGCCTGCAGTGCTTTAGATGTTGTTCTTGGTCCTTTTGTGACCTCCTAAATAATTTGTTGATGTGCTGTTGAAATGATTTTGGTGGGATGGCCACTTCTGAAGCAGTTTACCACTCTTCCATATTTTCATAGATAATCTTTTTCTCAGTGTTTCACTGGAGTTCCAAAGCTACAGAAATCACTTTGTAACCCCTTCCAGTAAGAACAAAGTCACTGACTTTGTGTCTAATCTTTGTCTTTAGACCGGAGCATGATGTGTTGATCTTAGAGATCGTAAGCCTACTTCATATTGTCAGACAGGTTCTATATAGGTGATTTTTTTCTTTTTTTATTGTAAAGGTTTACCTTGTAAAGGTATGTTAGTAATCAGGTTTTAGCTTATCACATTGAACTGAGCTTTCTAAACAATGTGGATAATCATTGCTCATTTATGATTTAACAAGGGAAAGCAGTTATAATTTTACATCAAGCCGCATTGGTTTGGATCTATTTTTCTCCCCAAAAAATGAGACTGTTGTTTGAAAACTTCATTTCACATTTACTCAGGTTATCGTTGTCTGATATTAACATTCAGTTGATGAACTGAAACATTTTAAGTGTAACAAAAAAGCTAATTGTAAAGGAGAAATATTTTCCCAGAGTACTGTCCACAGTTTATCAGGGTGTTACTCTGCTGGGTCCCACTCTTCACACTGTAAGATATATTAAATGTATCTTCTTTCTTTAATAATCATATGAATTTTAATATGCACGTGAATGTATCTCCAGGTGAATATTTTCACTGTCCTCGAGGGCATTTGTGATCACATGGCAGGGCTTTTATAATATTTCAGGTACTTTTAAAAGGTTAACGGCATAATAAAAAGACTGATTACTGCTGTGACTGTTGTTATACAAATCTGAGGCATTATGGTGCTTTCATATTGCTTTCATTCATGGATATATTCATGATTTGATTTCCTTTGATTCTTAGAAAGCTGCTTGAAAGAAATATTTTATGACACACTCTCTTTATCCACAGAGACTCATTTAAGAGTTGAACATGCTGGCCTGATATCTCTGAATTCTTTTTTTTTATTATTATTTTGCCTAATTAAGTCTGCTGGACATGTGTTTGCTGAAGGTCATTGAGACTGTGAATTTTTTCCTTTTGAAGTCATGTTCAAATGTACTAAGGCCAGTTTAGGGGTTGGTGCTCTGCCTGATCTGGACCCCTTGAGAAGCTGCAGCAGTCATCCTCCAGATCTCTGTGGGCATTTTAATAAACCCTTCCAAAACTAGCAGCACTCGCATACATGGATAGCACTGTTTGAACAGAGCTGGGTAAATGGGCAGACAGAAAACCAGCAAAAAATCACTTTATTCATGATTTAACCAACACACGATACAAGCAGTCCTAAAAGAATGGGATGCGATGAAGTGCTCGAATAATGTCTGGGTCAAAAGAAAGTACACCCTCTTTCAATTGTAGGTTTTTTTATGTCAGGGCAAAATTACTCCAATCCAAGTGTAAAAATCTCTATTTTAGAGCCAGAAAAAAGTATGAAAAATAAATAAATCACAGCTGACATTTCCATTGCTCTTCAGTATAGACAAATAATGTTTTATTGAAGTATAAAGGGCCTCTTAAGTCATACCCACTAAAAAAAAAACAGGACAGCGCTACAATATATGCCATAATTGGCACCATGTTAAAGCCTGTCAAGATCTTCTATGCAGAATATGTGGGTGAGCTTTGTAGAAGTAAATACAGGTGAAGAGGATGGAGTTCTCTTCCGAAAACGTCTCTCTTTGTGCAAACATGCCCTAGGATTATGAAAAAATGGGACTCTTGGATTTAAGAGAAGGAACAACTCTAAGCTGAGGAAGGAGAACACAAGCGATTTTTTTGTTTTTTTTTCCCCATGGCTAAGGCTCAGACAGTGAGTCAACAGCCAGACCACAAGCCGGCTATGGTTGATGTTTAAAAAAAAAAAGTTAATTAGGTCAGAAAATGCTTTTTTAAATAATAATTTGCTGTAGCTAAATAGGTTTTCCCTTCATGAATGAGCAAAATAAAAGGAATATTTGAATGCAGATGCCGCCATAGTATTTTACTTTCCCGTGCATTCACCACATTGCATTAGCTTTAAAAGAATTTTTAAGGCCAAACGACATGTTCCTGAAAGGAAACTAAGATTTTCACAGCTGTCTTACCTCATGAGTAATTGATTATGTCAAAAAGGTGAGGCTTGGAAAACCCCTGCATGGCTCTCTAATAAAAATATGCTGCCGACTCTTATCTCCTCTGTATATAAAAGTATTCTGGAAGCAAATGTGAGGCCATCTGTTTGACAACTCCATCTTGACCATAACAGGGTTATGCAATGAAGTAATGCTGTATTAAGAAAGGTGGGCATGAATACCTCTACAAACATGCAAGACAATGAAAAAATCACTTCAGGTTAATGCTACTACAGGTGGTTCTACTAGCTGAATCACAGGGTATAATTATTTTTTTAAATAAATAGTAACAGTAGTACTTCATTATTTCATGAAATGGTAAAGAACTGATAGTGTTTATTAAGTCCTACTACATAAATCCTTAGAGCTGAAAAGTGTACTTTCTTTTTAACTTGACTGCATTTCCATTCAAAATAAAAATAGCTTATAATGAAAAGAATTAGAAAAGAAAGACTTTATTGCATTTGGGAAATATATGTGTTCCACTAAGTTTTATCATTTGAAAACTTTTGATTCTGAAATAGTTTAATGAAACACAAAGACTACACAATCCATTCACTTGAAAACAATAAAACTGCTGACACGCCTTATCCCAATCCCAGCTGGCGGGATGCCAGTGCTGGCACCTTTATTTGGATTTCAACCAATTTCATTTTGACATCAGATAAGGATAAACAAGGCTCATTAGCATCACCCTAATTAGATCTCTGCCATGGCTCCGTAATTAGCTCAAAAACCATGTCTTAGATCTCCCAAGTTACATCAAAAAGATATCTTTCTCAATTAGAGTTCAGACTCCTGTTTTCATTTCTCGTTGATTACCTTCTCTGAGTAGCATTCTCCATATATAGTGGGTGACAACTAGCATCAATAAGATTAGCATATTTCCCACCCACTAATTGAAGGTTTCTTCTCTTTCTATTAGAATCACACAGTTTGGAAACTCCTCCTGTAAACTCCTCCTTGTGTACGGTAAAAAACTAACGCCCAGCATTACTGGAAAAGGTTTATTTTTGCATTACATACAAAAAAGGTTATAACTTTGGAATATAGTAATTTAAAAGTAATTAGAAACATTAAATTTGTTTTCTACTGCTGCTTACTGGATATAATCTGCTCAGGCAATTTGATGGTTCTGTGTCATTAAGTCTTTAATTTTTCGTGAGGAAACCATCATTATGGCAGTCTACATTCGAGATTAAAGATAAATTGAGGTTTTAAATTGAATTGGGGGGAAGGAAAGGTCAAAGCCCTGCCACTTGCACATTTAAGTCTAATCTAAAGAAATAAAACACTGATCACAGGATGCCAAAATTTTAAGAAACAGACAAGAAAATATGTTTTATCTTTACATTTATACGTTCAATATTGTGAAAGCATTCAGGGTCATTAAAAGATCATTACATCATGCTAGTATCCAATGAATCATCCCATCTTAAATCTTCTCAGAATGTGAAAACAAAATGGTTATTCTCAAGTTTCCTTCACACATGTCAAAACGATCTACTAACATGTTTTACTGTTAAACAATTTGATACAAAACAAAGAGGGGAAAGTGTTACTGATGTGAAGAAACAAACGATATGGATACATATTTTATTTTTACTTTTATTAGTTTTTCTTTAATGAGGGCATCAAGTCTTTTCAAGTAAAGATGCTCAAGTGCAAGTCAAGTCACAAATCATTAGTATTCAAGTCCAAGTCCAATCACAGGTCTTTTCTAATATAACCAAGTCAAGTCTTGAGTCATCAAATCTGTGACTTGAGTCTGACTCGAGTCAAGTCATCAAGACAAACTCCACACCTCTGCCTGAGGATCATCAAAGTGAGACCTTCAAAACGACCATCCTAATTTGAGTAGAGTAGGAAACTGGGAAACCTTGGAAGTTGGATCACTGCTTTAAATGAGTTTTAGCTCTTTTTAATTTAGACTGGAAGTTCCAGATGACTCCCGAAAGACGAGGACATCAACACTCGCAGACATAAACAAACAAAACGAAAGAGGTTTATGAAGTAGAAGCCAGAGTTGAAAGGGGGACTAACACTGATTCTTGGGTATTTACATTTATTAGTTGTTGATCTTTTGGGTCTACGGGGTTTGCAAAATGAAGCCCAAAGAAAAAAAAAAGGAATACTGGAATACTAACATTGCCAGTCATGTATAAGCAAATCACAGATAGGGGTTTATGAAGTAGTAGGAAGTGGTGAAATGGGATCTGACTTTGATATTTAGGTTTCTTTACTTGTTGGCGGTGGATCTTTAGGGTTTTGAGAGTTGGACAACCTTAGAACACCACACACACACACACAAACACACACACACTTCTATAAATGTTTGACTTCTTTCTTGAAGGCTTTCAGACCTGCAGTGGGCTAGCAACTTTCTGAAATGTGTTTAGGGTGTACCCTACTTTTTGTTTGTGGCAGCTGGTATAGACTCCCTAACCCAACTGCCTTACAAGACCCTAAATGTGAAGTAGCAGGAAAACAATGCTACTAGTCATGTTGTGTCACATGCCAGGGTCAGGTTTAGTTTTTTTTTTTAATTATTGGCAGTGGATCGTTTGGGTCTTGAGAGTTTGTAGGCTGGACCACCTTAGAATGGGCAGCCTCTGTTGAGAGTTTGAAATAAGGACTGTTTGACAGCTGAGAGTTTTGTCCTTTTAACTGCAGGTGAAATCTGACCTTCATGTTTACGTCATGTTTTCAGGGGGAGAAATCAAAAAGAGCAATGCAGTCTTTCTAAAAGTTTGGAGTGTGCTGAATCATAACTTTTGTTCTGGTCCTGAAAGAAAAAAAAATCTTAGAGCTGCAGATCTTTTTGGTCAACGTTTCACTTTTCACTGTTATGAGCTTGTGTTTTATATCTCCTGTCTACAGTCAACTGTGATGTGAAGTGGAGGATCTTTGAGTGACCCACTCTATTAACGGAGAATTATTCTGTCACTCAAGTCGTTGCCTCACCGTAGACGTGTCAGAGTTTTCAGATGTAGCTCCCAAGGCATACACACCCAAGCTGTCACAGGATGAATTGTTGAGGGAGGCTTTTTAAATATGAAGTGCCCAGCAATTTTTAAGGGGAGTGGAACACATCACTCAATGACACATCTGCCAAAGTGAAGGGTTTCAAGGTTTGACATTTGTCAACAGGCTATTCTGATATTTATCTCCTGTTTTGTGAGAAGTGCTATGAAGGCAAGCTGTTGGACTTTCAAAGCCATGGTGAGTGGTCAGTGCTCTTTCAAATAAGAGTGCTTATGTTCTTCTTAGACATTTACCTTGACAGAGCTCTTAGAGCTTTTTTCCATGTGCTTGTGGCTTGACTGACGCCCCTTTTATGTCCTTACTAAAACATGTTTTAAACACTTAAAAATGTCACACTTGATGTCACCGCCTAACTAAAGAAATCAACTCACAGCTATGAAATACAGTGCCTTTAAAAACGTTTTTTCCACTTGATTTTTTTTTGCATTTTGTCACTTTACAGCCTCAATCAAGATAGATATTATTAGGATTTTATATCATAAACCAAGACAAAGAAGTTTAGATCTATAAATTACATTTATGTTCAGCCCCAACCCCCACCCCATACACCCCCGTCACCCCTTAAAATAACATCCATGCAACTAATTGCCTTCAGAAATCACTCAATTAGCCAACCTATGTTTAATTTTAATCTGATACTAAATCCACCTGTTCTGTAAAGACCTCAGACTGCAGGGTGTCCTCGAAGGGCCATTATATGGGATGTTTTAGATGTCCCCCTGCTCCAACACAGCTATTCATGGCAGAATTAATTACTATGCATTTCATCAAATTCTACAGGAGCCTGCTAATTACCCATGCGTTTAACCCAGGACTGACTTTGGATGTCACTGCCTTAGCAGTTTGTTCAGGGTCAGGGTTCAAGTTATGGAGAAGTCTAAGGCAAGGTTAATATCCCAATAGATCCCAATATCCCAAGCTTTGAACATCGCACAGACTGCGTCAGACTGTGCAAGTAGTGTATTAACCAGTAAAGCAGCTGGCCCATTGTAACTTTGGAGGAGGTGATGAGACCCACAACTCAGTTGAGAGCATCTGTTGACAGTACAACTGTTAGTCATGCACCACACAAATCTGGCCCTTATATTAAAGCAGCAGGGAGAAAGACATTATTCGAACACTGTCAGAAGAAATTATATTCACAGTTGCTACAAGCTATATAGGGCAAACATGTAAAAGGTCCTCTGGTGAGATAATGCCAAAACTGAACTTTAAAAAAAAAAAAAAAACTGGGTCATGGCGGTATCATGCTGTGGGGATGCTTTTTTTCTGCAGGGACACAGAAGTTGGTCAGTAAAGAGATAAAGGTAAATACAGAAATAAAACCTATTAGAGGCTGCAAAAGACTCCAGCAGGATAATGACCGTAAAGATACGACCAGGGCTACAATAGAATGATTTAGATCCAACCATATGTCAAAGTCCAGACCTCCATGCTCTGTAGCAAAACTTTAAATAAGTATGTTCTAGCAGTGAAAATCCTGTACCATTTTTCTTTCTCTTCACAATTATGAACCACTTTGTGTTGGTCTACAAAAAAAAATCCCAATAAACTACAATGAAGTTTGTGGTTTTATGTGGAATGTTTAAGGGGTGTGTCAATACTTTTACTGGGCCTTGTAGCATGGGTTATGTCCTTGGTAAGGACACTCATCCTAATGAAGAGGAACTTAATTTCTGGGGCAAAGATTAAGGCTGAGGTGTAACTGAAGGTAAGGGGACATCACTAAATTTCAGGTTAAGGTTTGTGTCAAGAACAAACACAATGTCTCAATCAAGATAGCAGCAGAAGTAGTACTTAGGTGGAATTCATTAATCATTTACCAGTTAATTAATTTTCCAGTTGGTTGGTGCAAGTCCTGGAGCTTTTTGCCTTGCTGCATAGAAAGGTAGAATTCAGCAGTTTCTGCGCCATCTTATTTTAGATTGGATTGGGTGAAAGACCTGTGATAATAGTGTGACAAGTGGCAGAGGCTTGGAATGTAAGGTAAAACATTTATTTAGGTCGTAACGGTGTTGAAATTGTGACAAAATTCTTAATACTGAAGTCCAAAGGGTCAGAGGTCGTGAGCCCAGTAATACGACTAATTGGCTTCCAGGTGAGGAAAATTACAAATGCACCCTTTCCATTTGTAGAGTAGGTACCTCCAGATAGCCTGTGAGATCCTGGTATAGAGTGATAGACATTTTAGGACATCATATAACATACTATGATTGGTGTAATGGCAAGTCTGAATCCTAATACCCACACATAATGGAAAAATCCTCTGACACGGTGCAAAAAAAGGCCAAAAATCATTCTAAAAAGGTCCTCCTCAGGTTGATTTTGGACTACAAGATGAGTTTCTAAAGATTTAGATAAATAAGACAATACAAATGCTTTCGCCACAAGGCTTACAGGTTTCTAAATAAAAAGCCCAAAAGCTGGTTACAACAAATGATTTTCAAAGCAGCAGAATGTGTAACTGGAACTAATCTGACACCAGTTTATTAATTAGTGCATTCTAACTGTAACAATACCCCCCTAAGATAAGAGATATTCATTTGTGGATCTTTCTTGTTTGTTGGATCCAATTAAGAAGACCCCCATCTGAGCCGATATGCTAAATTAAGTCTCATTAGAGACAAAATATGACTCAAAATAACAGGTTGTCATAAGGAAATTATGCTCGTTGACATGAAATTAGCTCTTTAATAGATATTTTAGCATTTAGAGACATGTTGAATATGTTAAGAAAAAGTATAAACTGCACATATGTTACATAATTTGAAAAAAGGAATGCAAGATGACTATATGCTCTTTTTAGGAACTTTTAAAAACATTTTTCAAGATTTCTTATTTTGAAATAAATTTGTTAAATGTATATGGAAAATTATTTAAAGATCTCAGAAAACACTTTACAAAAAAAACGTGACGTATGATTTACAGATGTATGGGATCTGAAATCCTCGCTCTGCATCCGCAGCACATCAAAGTATATATGTATTTCTTTTTTACCAGTATTGTGGCAACTTGCCCACTACCTGGTTTATGGCAAACCATGCAAACATTTAATAGCCAGGGAGGACCTTTAAACCAAATATCCATAAACGCATTCTTCTTTGTAAAAATTACTATTTCAGAAATCCTGAATGGCATTCTTCCAATCCACAATGAACATTTCAGCTGTTTCAAACGTTTTTCTTCTAAGGACAAATTATGTCATTTTCATTCATGCGTGGTTTGCAGCTGTGTCCATTCACTAAAAACATTCTCCCTATTTAGAATGAACATTTTTGAAAGCTTAAAATGAATTTCTATTAGGTGAAACTCTCGTTTACAACCCCTTCACTTTAAATGGCAATTAAGGATGTATGCTTGATTAAATGATTAAACAGCTTGCCCAACTCACTTACTGCTCATACTGGGCAATATCTTGTGACATCAACCAAAACGAGTAGCTGCAGTAATCACATGACGTCCAGGTGGTTTTGTCTGCTTTCAAAAATTCAACATAAAAAGTGAATCAAATTACATGAATGTATGAAGTTTCTTTGCAATTCCCACCCAATTAAACTGAATCCCTCAGGTTGCCTGGTGTAAAACCCCATTAAGACTGAGCTTTTTAGGCAACACACACTCCAGGTAGGTCTCACATGAAAAGCACCTCATGCCCACTGTTAAGTATAGCGGAGAATCTATGATGGTGCTGGCCTGTTTCTCTTCAAAAGTGTCTGCAAATTAACTTTCCATGGCCATCTTCCCAAACCTAAATCTTATAAAAAAGCTAAGGGACGAGCTGATAAGAAGGGAGGACCCAGGGTCCTGCATACTGCAGAGAGATAGTACAAACAAAAATCATCAAAGCATCTTCTTACTGCATGCATTCACACCTTGTAAAATGTTATGGATGAAGACTAAATGTGGTCCGAATGGGTCAACGTAGCTGTATATAGTAATAACAGAAGAGGTGACACCAAGTATGGCACGTATTATCCCACTGAAATAAAAGTGATCCCAGTAATTGTGGAGGTTGCTGTATATTCTATCCCCACTCAATACTGTTTATAACAAGCAGTTAAGGAGCTAGAGGTAGTTGGGAAGCCAACCCGGAACATACACTTGGACCTAAAGGGCAGTTTAGAGTCCCTACTGGAGTACCTGGTAAAACTAAACACAGAAAAGCCCCAAGCAAGATCTGACCTCTCGACCTTTTAGCTGTGAGGCAACATTGTTTACCATCATATCCACTATGCAGCCCATTATTTACACATTTTCTGCACTCATTACGCTTAATTAATTCTCCTTAGAACCATGTTATAGTTAGTTACCCTTAGATCTGTTTAATTATACACGCTGTGTACTGAAAGCATGAAGATACAAAGATATGAATTATCTTTAATTCACAATGTGCTGAAACATTGATTTGAGTCTTTCCTGTGGATATTCTTCTACTTTTAATGGCTTAGCATGTATTATGTAGTAAAATTTGAGGCACACAACAGAACAATGTTCTCTGTGATAAATTAATTTCCCATAACAGGCGACAACATTAGAGTGTCCGAAGCTGTTTGCGACTGCAATGCATGAGTCACCAGCAGGCAACATGAGGCTGTCAGCTGTGCCTTGTGACTTGCTCTCAATCTCGGGCAACCCCGCTATCATAACACAGAGTTGTTGGCTGGAGCATGTGCTCCAACACATGAAACTGTCCAAACGGTAACAGGCCTGGCACAGTTTAGGGCCTGGAAGGGAGAAATATTAATCTTCTCCAGTTAAACATGAACACGTGTGTCCTCCCAAATTAGGGGGGATATTTACTCAAGCTGATCCTGTAACTGAGAATGTTTCACTGAGTCAGTCTTCAGATAAACTCATGTGATAAATAATTACATAACAGGCAGCATATGGTTTGGGGAAACACATAGGTTGCTTTCTAAAACAAAAAAGGGCAGTAAGATAAACACTTACTGCTATGATGTACCCTTGATCTTTTCTTAGATTCAATTTATTTTGGGGGATTTTCTGTCACAGACAAATAATCAGAAATCTGGCATGTATTGTAGTCAGACCCCTTCACTCTGATACCCCTAAATGCAGAGGTCACCTTATTTGTAAACAGAGTCCACCTGTGTGTAATTTAATTATGTTGTAAATTAATCTGTTCTGTTCTGGCCTCAGAGGTTTGTTACAGTGCTTTCACACCAAACCTTTGGAACGCTTTGTACCGTGCCAGAGTTCGGTCCATCTTGGAGCCTGAACCGGACCAGAGTACCGTACCCTGGCACGGTTACAACTTCGATTTTAACACGGTTTATCCGGTTAAAGGCTGCAAAAGCTTTCAGACAACAACCTTAAATGCATGGCCAGAGCTAAAATAGATTTTTTTAGATCAGTTTATTCATGTGTTAGAATGGCCTAGTCAAAGTCCAGACCTAAATCCAATTGAGAATCTGTGGCAAGACTTAAAAACAGATGTTTACAGACATTATCCATCCAATCTGACTGAGCTTTAGGTATTTTTGCAAAGCATGGGTGAACATTTCAGTTTGCATATGTAAAGCTAATATACATATATTAAATATGTAAGTCCAATGAAAGTTAGTTCTATGAAGAATTGACTCTTTTTCTTTGTAAAAAGTGTTAAAAACCATGTATCAACTTGCTTGTAATTCAGACTTATGTCCTTTGGTTTGATCTAACACATAAAATCCCAACAAAGTACATCGACGTTTGTAGTTGGGATGAGGTAGAACATGAAAAAGCTCAAGGGGTATGATGACTTTTGCACAGCACTGTATTGTAATATACACATGACATTTGAAGAAGCTCCCACCTGCAGATCTTTAGTCCTATTTTAGCAACTAACTTGTCGATCAGAACAATTATGTCTTTTCTGCAGAACCAAAGACAGTGACCCAGATTTGAATGTCAGTGGCTAATGTATGCAGAGAAGGTAAAGCTTAAAACCTACCTGAAGTCAAGAATGATGGTTGACACAGATAAGCTAATTCGTCCAGCTCATCCATCAAAGTGCCTGAGTGCCTCCATGCACGCAGCACAACACTGCAAATCAATATTGCATTATTTATTTGGTTTGCTTCTAATTCAGCCAGGATAAAACATCAATAAAGACTTACTGATTGCAGTAAGTGTTGCATCAATTTACCCTGATTTGTCCTTTATTTAACAAATGTCAAATGGAGATGCATTTCTATTCTTCCACGTACCAGCTGAGCGGTTGTTCCTTGGTGTCCAATCACCTCAGCCGCATTGTGAACGACCTCACCGTCTCCTATCTTTCCTGCCCTGAAGAGTTCTGCTGCTGACATCTCCACCTGTTCTGCCTCAACCTCTTATGCTCAAGTATTCAAGGGTCTGGACTACACCTTAGCTCCTGTCTCCAAGTACATGGCTGATGACTCAGCTCCTATATCCGAGGGTATGGTCAACTTTTCCAACTCAGCTCAATTGAGTTTTGTTTATATGGCGCCAATTTAAAACACGTCATCTCAAGGCACTTTTCAAAGTAAATTCAATCGAATCATACAGATTCCAAGTCAGGTGCATACATTCCAGCTGATCCTAATTTTCAAACAGTTCAGTCAAATTCAGTTTATTATTCAGTCAAATTGGTTAAAAAGCAGATTGCATCGAGTCAGTGACTTACAGCATTCACTCCTCCTGGATGAACAGTCACTTGCATTGTGTCGTTGACTTTGCAGCAATCCCTCATACTGAGCATGGATGTAGCGACAGTGGAAAGAAAAACTCCTCTTTAGGAGGACCTCCCCTTTAACAGAAAGAAACCTCCAACAGAACCAGGCAAGTGACCATCTGCCAATGACCGATTAGGAGTTTGACAGGACAGAGCATACACACAAAAAAAAAAAACACAAAAGCACTGATCCAGGAGTACTTTCTATGGGAAAGACATGCAAAACATTAATGGTAGTAGCTTCTTTAGTGGCTTCATCTAGGAGATAAACTCTGAGCCAGTTTTCAAGTCTAGAGTATGAAACAGAGCACATACAGTTAGTCACAGTAGAAGCTCAGCCAGTAGCTATGTCTAGGAGAGACACAGGGTTAAACACTGAAAGACTGGGCCAAGTGAATCATCTGTAGAAGGAGAGCATTAAGTAGTTGGCAGCTCAACTGATGTCCCCCTCCAGGAAGGTGCCACAGCTAAGCACAAAGCCAGGCCAGGCGTGGCTTTTAGGAAGAGAAAAAAACAGAGAGAAAACATAAAGTAAAAAATTTAAACAAACAAAATTAAACAAATAATGCAAAATTGGAGAGTAGTAGGAGAAAGTAGCACAGTGAGTGTTATGGAAATTCTTTTATTTAGTGCTCCAAAGTATTCCAAAGTGCTGTGAACTTTCATTTACCTCTCTCCTCTGACCTCTGTGTTTTTATTAGTGTTCTGTGGGCTCTAAACCATTACCAGAAGTTTAATGGTTAAAACACATCCTGGAGGGTTGTGCCTGAGGAAGAGCAGATGGCTGTCCTCATTAATAATTGTCTTACCTCTGACCTGGGAAGGGTTTAGGGGGCATAAAGTTAAACTCTTTGAAGCTGAGGTAACACCAACATACTGTTTAAATACTGTCTGTAAACTGTGTTCTGGGCTTCTGTTTCACTGATTCGTCAGTGACAGGGTCTTCAAACGCAGAAATGCCTTTGAATAAAACTTATAAAGACAAAGTCCGGATTTTCTCTTATTGTGAGTTCATTTCTCTCCCACTTTGATAAGAAAAAATCTATTATATGAGGAAAAGAGGTCATTGTGTCCTAAACCTATAGCAGCATAACTACAGAGGTAGCGTATGATAACCTAAGTCACTCTAACTATAAGCTTTTAAAAAAATGAAAGTTTTAACTTTCCGTAAACTATTTTCTTAAAGTATAGCTAAAGATGAACCACTACCTCCTACTGAACCACAGTCGTGGTTCAGTAGGAAGAGTAGTTGTCTTGCAATCAGAAGGTTGTGGGATCATTTCCAGCTTCCTCCTGCCATATGTTGATGTGCCCCTGGGCAAGGCCCTTAACCTCAAGTTGCATGAATGTGTGAGCGTTAGTGAGTGTGATTGGGTGAATGTGGCTCTAGTGTAAAGAGCTTTGAGTGGTCTGTATGACTGGAAAGGCGCTATACAAGTTCAGTCCATTTACCATAGCTAACCAAATATAGATGGGTTTTCTCCCTTATTTAGCTAAAATCTATTTTTTCTGTGGTTGCAACAAAAAAAATTGTTGATGGAAATGAGGTTAATAGGGAGAAACTCAACAAAAACTAACGAGGGATCCTCAATAGTTAACCTTATACAATCTGCACATTTTGGCATATTGGATCAAACAATCTCTATTATCCGAAATTGTTTTTGGCTGTTTTTTAGCTTAGCCAGGTACTCTATGAACAAGTAGAAGCCATACAACATTTGTAGAATATGAACAGTAATTGTATAACTTTGTCCTTCTCTGCCACCTCATCACATTTATAGAGATTTCTTTTTTCCAAACGGTAAATGTGCACAACAATGACTTTCACCACGCATTTTCTTTGCTTGTCGCTAAATCCTCTGTTTGCAGACTTTTGTCATTACTTGGCCAACTTTTATGAAGGGCACCAGTCAGTTATACCATAATGTGAGCTGCTTTTAATTGAATTGCCTCCTCCTACGAGTCCTTTGTGGGCACCGTATTCTCTGGAGGATATGCGTAGAGTGAATTATAAATCTGCATGTAGGGAAGGAGGGAAGGTCCTGTGGCAATATCACTTTTCACTTCACGTCTTTGAGGTAATGAGCTTAGGTTTAAGAGCAAAGAGCTAGGCAGGACTGAAGTGACAGTATTGGAAGCAGCTGAACTCCTGGGATACAACTTCTTAAATCCTCATCACTTGAATGTCAGAACTTAACTCGCACTCGATGCAGTGGTTATGGAAGCAGAGAGAGATGTTTAAATGGAACACAGGCAATTTAACACACTTCTCTTCATTTGACTAAGTGAAGTTTTTAAATAAGTGATGACACTTTGCTATGTGTCTCTGGGACATTAATTATTTCTGTCTTGAAGTTAGATATTTCTTATTTCTCATAAAGGCAAACTTTTAATATTTTCTTTCATTTATTTTTTTTTATTATTACGTGTTTGTGTCTAGAAAGAAAAGCATCCAGTCCCACTTTTAATCCCAGTTTATCAGGTATGAACTTTGCACAGATGTGAAGTAAAATAGCGACGTTTACCTTGAGTGGAACAAAAAAACAGCACATATATCAAACTCATTATTTTATTCACTCCAGACAGCACTAAACATATCCATCGCTGTTGAATCTGCCACTACATGAAAACATTTAAATGTTTTTTTTTCCCTGAGGACATCTGTTCTTTTCATTCAAACAAACATTTTCTCTACATTTTCTCTAATCTCTTTTGCGTCATTTTTGTCTTTTCTCATTTTTTATGTCCATGCTTTCTGCAGTATTTCTTAATTTTCTGTTGCACTAATCTCTTTTATCGTTTATTTTATCCCAGTAAAGCTGCTGAATATTTTGAAAAAAATAATAATAATAAAAAAACACTAAAGAAATTCAGTGAGTAATAAAATATTTAATGGTTTTAATTTAGATTAATTAAGTAAAAACTGTTGAGAATCAAAGCAAAATTATTTTTTTCTTTAAATCAGATTTAGTCATAACATTTTTTCTGCATTACTGTGGCCATTTGACCACCTAAAATGCTGTGCAACAGTGTCCATCAGTACTTTGTTGGGATTTAATGTGATAGACCAACACAAAGTAGTACATAAAGTGAAGTGGAGGTAAACGAAACATGGTTGTTGCCAGGTTTAGCAAAAATAAAAAAACAGGGAAGTGTCGCAGTTCCCCCATCCTGCCACGAAAAGTATCCCCACAGCATGATGCTGCTACCACTATGTGTCATCATGGAACAGTGTTCTCAGAGCTCAGGCCGTGTGGGGGTGTTTTCATGCCAGAGCTGTTTGTTCAGTTTATTTTCCTCCACACATCAAGTATCAGATCCAGCTTTACTGGCCAAAGCAGTGTGCACAAACAAGAAAAAAAAAAAAAAATATATATATATATATATATATATATATATATATGTATATCGTTTTGTTTCTTTTTCCCTCCGGTTAAAATATGCAATATGCATGGGCTTGGTTTTACAGTAGAGTTGCTGTAAAGGATTTATCATACAGACGGCCTTGTGGGGGAAAAAAATGTCTCTGTGGGGCCACCTGAAGGTAAAGGTCTAAAGAGTTTGTGTCCAGGATATGTGGGTTCTGCAGAGTTGTTAGCTGCCTTTTTCCTGACCCTAGACCTGTACAAGTTCTGGATGGAGTAAAGGTCAGCTCCAATAATCCTTTCTGCAGACCTGATCGTTCGTTGGAGTCTGGTCCTATCCAGTTTAGTTACTGAGCCAACCCACACTATTTTGGCTAACTGGATTTGCGTGAAGGCCAGAAAGTTCAACTGTAGTCTTATTTGACCAGAGCTCATTTTCTGAGTCTGTTGGACCACTTGTTTGCTGAATATTGGGCCATTTACACATTGCTGGACACCACCAGGCCTTCCGACATCATCGGCCATTTTGTATCCAGTATTGTCCGCCACTACAAATCCCAGTGGGCACTGCGGCTGGTAGGACGGGGATGTCCCAAGTCTGACATCACAAGAGGTCTGACGTCACAAGAGGTTATATATGGAAGGCGGACGCTTTAAACCTTGCCTTCAGCTGGAGACCTTGACACGCTTACCACGCAACTGAAGCATCCTCTGGAGAAGAAGAGGCCCCACGTGGAGTCATCATTTATTCTCCTTCGTTGGCCAACGAAAAGAACGTTCATGACAGAAATTCCCAGAATAAGAAGGCCAGAAATTTCAACTTTACCGATCGAAGGTGTTAGTTTAACACGTAACCAAAAAAACCACGCAGTTTCAAGGAGACGGATCGCCACCTTGTTTTTTTTGTTCTAGTCGACTGCTGATGGTCAGATCATATTTTTCCCTTTCACCAAGGAGGCCAAAGGACGAAGATTGACCGCTCTTCCCGAAGTTAACCATGGACGCATGTTAACTTCAAACTTTCCCCCTCCTCCTCTCCCCCTCACGCGGGCAGCCCTGAAGAATTGTTCCACAAAGTAATACCCATCTTTTATTATTTTCTTTGATTTCTTTATTAGAAGTAGTCTGGGCAGGGTAGAGAGAGATAGGATTTTTAGTGCGATCAGAATCGCAACTTATAGTCTGATGTTATGAAATTGTATTTGCATGCAACATTGTATTGAGTGCTGAGGCCGCCGCGTCTCACAAGTTGTGTCTTTACCGTGCTAACACCGGAGCGCCAATAATACTGGACTACGACAGTAACCTCATGGTGAAATTCACCATTTTCTTTGTTCCAACTTTACTGCTTGCTAACTTGCCGCCAAAAGGTTTATGACTCTTTGTCTAAGCTGAGTTTACAACTTTGCTTTGGGGGTTTTATGACAGCCCGTGTCCCGCTGGGCCACGCTATCTGGCGGGCTGTTTTCAAACTTCGTTCAACACCACATTCCTTTGTCATATTACCACTTTTGCCATAACTGCTGGTTGATTCAATACACGCACACTGCTGTTTTGCTTTATTTTGTTAGTTAGATATTTTACCCTTTTGCCGAGAACTTTGCATGTTTGAGTAGGTGAAGATTATTGAATCAGAGAGTTGATTGTATCAGGCTGATTGATTTAATAAATTTTCACGTAGATAAAGAGAAGGCGTTTTGTGTTTATTTTGTGCAAGAGTGATTTGTCAGTCAAAATAAGGCAAAGTTCCCCACGTTTCGGCAGAAACGGTTGATTAAACAGTGACATTTAATAATTGTAATTATCAGAGGCTTTGAGCCATAATTACAACACCAGACAACAGCTCTGGTTTCAATTCATTAACAAGGATTTTGGTTAAGGAGTTAAATTTATCGGATTATGATTTTAATTATAATTCTTGATAAATATTCAATTAATCAATAATCTATAATTACAACAGAGTCTCATACATGACTTGGCACAAACTGCGAACAGGAAGTGCCATGTCCTCGTATGGTTTTCTTCTTGGCATGTGTTGTAATTTTTGTTGTGACTATGAATCTGAAAATATTATTTAATATTTAATATTAATATTTTAATATTTTATCAAATAGGGTTGTCCTTTGAATACCAGCCCAGTAAGGCAATGGTATTAGGACAAAACAGACGAGGGTGAGACAAGCTCTGACATTATTGAACAGCAAAACTCTGCACACACATAGAATGAATTCACACAATTTCTTAAAATACAAGAATTTATTAACAAAAATAAGTCAACTTAAAGTCAAACATATTTCAATCAACAACCTCTTCTCTACTATGCTAAAACAATCCAACTAAACTACCAAGCAGAATTAAAGAATAACAAAGACTAATGGGCTATGTACAATATAAACAAGTTGATTAAAGATGATTGAAAACCATGACCAAAAGAGTGATGCAACATTACCATGCAATGTTTATGTTTGAGAACCAAGGATTATCCTGAAGAATCTGAAATAAAGTTAAGTTAGTTTTGGAACTAACTTAGGCAATAATCAACATACCTTTAGACAACCAGTCACAATGCAAGATCAGATAAAATATTATTTTAATAAAAAATAATGTTTTAAAGAATGATCTGCTGAATAAAACCAACCTTCTGGATGACTAATTCTCAATGGTGTCTCCTTAGCTGCCTTTGTTTATTAAAATAATATTTAAATAAATATTAAGGAAATGGTAAAATATGTAAGGAAATATTTTGGAAAAGAGCCAAATCTTTCTGGCGAAATGGGGCTTAATGCTGTTTACTTAGTTATCAAATTTAGTAAAATAAGGTTGGGGAAATATTATTTACTGGATTGAAAACTAACAACCTTTCTGGGTGAATATTCTTTAGCAGCAAGCACGTGTCCATACCCGTTAGCAGTTAAAGCTAACAAAACAAGCTGATAGCTTAGCACCAGATTCAAACACACACCTTTAAAAGTACCATCAATAAAAGGGTTAAAATGCATAAGCGCGGACGGCACGTTGTGATCAATCTTCTGTGTTAAAATCACCCCTTCAACTAAAGTTTGTCTTAACTTTAATAACACACAAACACAGAACACAAAACTGAGCATATGTGCTGCAGATAGCCTGCTAGCACCAAGATAGCTGAGTTCAACACAAACAAAACCAAACTTCATAAAATGAAAACGTTCAGATAATTTCATTCTAAATCTCTCTCTGCCCAAACCCTAACCTCGTTTGAAACGTGTTGAGGAGGAGTTGTCCGGGCGACGACGACGTTTGAAGAAAGCTCTGTGAACAAAGCGTTAGCTTCCAGCTAACCTCTGGAAGAGTGACTGGGCGGCTGCTCCGTCGGGCCGACCAAAATGCACATTACCACGGTGTGATGCGGCTACTGTTGTCCTTCTTTCAGACAAGGAAAACCGTTCCACTCCGCTTCGTAGAGACCGCGTTTCTGCAGGGTATTCTCTGGAACACTTGCTTCTGCAGGCCTCAGAGAATACCAGCCCAGTAAGGCAGTGGCATTAGGACAAAGTTGAAAGGGATGAGCCAAGCTCTGACATTATTGAACAGCAAAACTCTGCACACACATGGTATGAATTCACACAATTTCTTAAAATACAAGAATTTATTAACAAAAATAAATCAACTCAAGTCAAACATATTTCAATCAACAAACTCTTTATTATGCTAAAACAATCCAACTAAACTACCAAGCAGAATGAAAGAATAAGATAGACTAATGGGCTATGTACAATATAAACAAGCTGATCAAAGATGGTTGAAAACCATGACCGAAATATTTATGTTTGAGAACCAAGGATTATCTTGAAGAATCTGGAAGTGAAGTTAAGTTAGTCTTGGAACTAACTTAGGCAATAATTGGCATACCTTCAAACAACCATTCACAATGCAAGATCAGATAAAATATTATTTTAATAAAATAATATTGATTTGCTGAATAAAACCAACCTTCTGGATGACCAATTCTCAACGGTGTTTAATTACCTGCCTTTATTTATTAAAATAATATTTAAAGAAATATTATTTTGAATGAGAACCAAATATTTGCGAAATGGGCTTAATTGTGTTACTTAGTTATCAAATTTAGTAAAATAATATTTAGGGGAATATTATTTTACTAGATTGAAACTAACAACCTTTCTGGGTAAATGATCTTAGCAGGCAAGCACGTGTTCTTAGCTGTTAGCAGTTAAAGCTAACAAAAGAAGCTTATAGCTTATCATCAGAATCAAACACATACCTTAAAAATACCACTAATGAAAGGGTTAAAATGCGTGAGCGTGGACGGCACGTTATGGCCGATCTTTTGTGTTTAAAATCACCCTTTAAATAAATAGTTTGTCTTAACTTAAAAAAAAAACCCAAACACAGAACACAAACTGAGCACGTGGGCTGAGCAGATAATCTGCTAGGACTAAGATGGCTGAGTTTCAACACAAACAAAACCAAAGGTCATAAAACGAAAAATGTTTAGATTATTTCACTCTAAGGTACTTCTCTCTGCCCAAAACACAACCTCTGACGTGAACCGTGCTGAGGAAAAGTTGTCAGAGGTGACGAAGTTGAGGAAAGCATCCACAGTGAACAAAGGGTTAAGTGCAGCTAACTTCTGTGGGGTGGGGTGGCTCGTTCTGTCGGCCGGCCAAACTGCACGTTACTGCTGTAACCACGGTGATGCGGTCCCGTTGTCATTCCTTCAGACTGGGAAAACTGCTCCACTCGGCGTCGTAGAGACAGGGTCTCTGCTGGGAACTCTCTGGCAAACAGTTTGCTTCTGTAGACCTCAGAAAGAAAAGTCAAGCCACGGTTGTACCTTAATTACCCCCGTTCATGAATGAATACCGGATACAGAAACAGCAATTCATTCCTACTTAACTTAGTGCATATGATCGCATGATTGTATGACACTCTTGGATCCAGTTTGAAGAGTCATGTAGTGTTTGCCTGCAAAAAGGCATTAGTGTGCTGTGTCCCTCCGTCCAGTTCTGCTGGGGACCTGCGCGGAAGAGGTCAGTTTGTTGCAAAAGTGGGTTTTTTATTCGGACAGTAACATCACGGAAAGTCCGCTGTTACCCCGTTTCTGGCTGTGCTGGAAGTAGGTTAATGCGATTAATTTTGAAAGTTCCAGAAAAGCTTGTACTGGCCTGTCATTTTGTAACCATGGCTGGGGTCCCAACACATGTTTGTCTTATTGTTCTCCTGTTGACAGAATCTCCATTGTCATTTAGTCTCTTGGCTGTTTCTCTGATTAATGATCCCCTTGTTAGGCCTGTTAGCGTAGGAGGATCTACCATGTCTTGTTAGGCTTGCAGTGTGCCATGCTCTTTCTATTTTTGGATGATGGACTGAACAGAGCTCTGTGAAATGTTCAAACCTTCTCCCTGACCTGTCTGCTGTGTTCCTTGGTCTTCATGGTGTGGTTTGTTTAATAATATTCGCTAACAAACCTCTGAGGCTTCACAGAACAGCTGCAGTTATACTCAGATCATCAGATATGTGGACTCGTAATTACTGAAGGCAGTTGGTGTCACTGGATTTTTAACCTAATTTTAAAAACAATGCTGACTTTAAAAGTGGCAAACTGAGTCTTCCTCAATCAGTTCAGACATTGCTACTAAAGACCTGCAGTTTAGCTATGGTCTATTCACTGAGAGAAGAAAAAATCTGATATTTAAATGTCTGACTAGCCATTCACCAGCCTATTGATTGCTGCATTCCCAATTTTCTTCTAATTACCAGTATTTTCTTCAGGGTAACCATAGGCCATTGTAGAAATAAAAACATATAAAACCCTTTCCTGTCACCTCAGACTGTGTACAGCTCATGTGTCGCACTCGGTCCAACTGACACATTCTCTCAGTAGAAAAGAAATGACGCACTCAAAAACAACTTTACGTTATGCAGCAACTAATGTAATTCTGTGTAACATCAGAGGAGAAGCAGCACAAACAAAACAAGATGCACTAAAACTCACAGGAACGTACCTATGTAAATGAAGCAACTTCGGAGTATATTCAACAGAGGCCACTAATGAGACGAGGACTGGCGGAGGTGGGGATTGTTATGCATCTGAAATGCAAATTAAATTTAGAAGTGAAATTACAGTTTGGTCACATGACAATACCAAGATAGTACATAGAGGAGGCAGCTAATATAAACTGTGTCACTAGAGAGAGGCTAAATGAACAAACAATAAAATGAACAGTGTCCCCTTTTTTCTTTATTTTTTACTATGTGCTGGGGATTTCTGAATGACTGAAAAGCACCAATGTTTAAAGCAGTAAAAGATGTGCTGCTTTGATTAAGAACATTATGGAAAGATGTTTAGTTGATGGGTTGCTAAAAAAGGTTCCTACAGATTCGTGTGAAGAAATAGAGCACCATACAAAAACCTGTGTTTCTCAAATCTATCTGACCAGATGGATATTTAATATCGATTTTTATCAATACTGACAAATTCATGTAGAATTATTCAACAAAAACTGAAGAAAATACGTTTTAAAATGTTCTGATGAAAGTGATTTAAAGAATGCAGTTTCTGATGAGAAATAAACCAGGACTTAAAATTGCTAAACTCATTCAGATGTATCACATCAGATGCATTTGATCAGAACACGATTAAAGTGAGGGGGCAAAATCCAGAGAGTGGCCTGACGCTTTCAGAAAGAAAATTGTAGGAACCAATAAGTACAGACAATAGTCTACATGTAGAGAATATTTCAAACAAACTGCCAACATGCCCATGTATAGCCATCCAAGCAAATTCACCCTGACATGCTAAAAGAAGTCCCCAAAAACCCTGAAATAACATCATGTGACATACAGCAGGCTCTTGCTACTCTTATGATATGAAAGTGCATGTCTGTACAATCAGAAAGATACTGAACAAGTTTAAGTGTGCATAAGGCAGTAGTTGCTCCTTTAATGGCTTTATTTAGAACAAAGATAGGATAAAACACACAACAGGTCACGTGTGTAAAATCTACAAAAGGAAACAATATGTCATTGCCAACAGTTGCTCAGTGCATGGCCACCTCCAAGAAGGGGTTAGGGCTAAGCAGATATTCCAAGCCAGATGTAACTTATATGAAGTGAAAAAAACTAGAAGAACACATAAAGTCAACATCAGCAACAGCTGCAATTTATGCTAAAATGGAGAGTAGTAGGAGAAAGTAGCCAATCGAGGGAAGGTGGTCAGTATGTCCTCCAGCAGTCTAAGCCTATAGCAGCACTACAGAGAAAGTGCAGAATAGCCTAAGCCAATATAAGCTTTATCAGAAAGGACTAGTTTTAAGCATGATCCTAAAGTAGACAAGGCAACAGCCTCATTGTCAAAAACTGGAAGCTGGTTCTACTTGAGAGGAACCTGCTGATGGCCAGTTTACACTCTGCAATTGCAAATTTGTCAAGAAAAGTCATCTAAAAACTTTAATATTCAGAAAGACCATGTACCTGTTTTTAACGAAAACATTTTATGTAAATAGAACATCTAGTTTTGATCCCAAAAGACATCAAGTAAAAAATATAATAATAAATAACACACTTGTTTTACATATCAGAGATATTTCAGCAAATGGTTAGGTACATGATTCTCCAGTTAGATAAAAGAAAGATGAACTAATATTTTGTGGGTTGATTAAACTGTAAATAATTTGAAAAGTCATATCTCCTAAAATTACATGGCTAAAACCCAGCAAAACTATCATGTTGTAAAAATACAGCAAAATTGCTTTCTTACAACTTTAAATGTTAAACTTGTTTTTTGTATAAAACTCTATACTTAAAGCTTTCTGCAGTATTAAGGAAAACAGAATGAATCCTGTTATATTTAAGTTAAAGGAAAGGTTATAAACTGCAATGAGCTCCAAAGCTGGTTGGCATGTAGGAGTTTGAAGTGTAGCTAAGAGAGCAACATGGTTCAGCAATTTTGTTTGTGATGCTTTAACCACTTTCATCAGCAAAGATGAGATGAAGTATTGATTCTTATGAGGAAATAAAACAGGTTATAGTAGAGGCAAAGAATAGCGGTTTAAAGTACACACATTAAGCAAGCTAAATTTAATAGGAATGGAAAAGCAATAAAAGTTCCAAATGTTTTCCCCTTTTTCTTCTTGATTTCAATTTAATTATTACTTGCTAATGTTTACATTAAGAACACAATGCCTAAAGACACAGGGACTGTTAAAGAATGCAGTGTTGAACAAAACCCAGAGTCAGCACGTTCATGAGCCAAACTGGTTTTAAATTAGGTGAAGAGGTTGATAGATTTAATGGATGACTATGGCATCCAGATAAGAAATGACAACCTGTCCTGGTTATAGATATGAGCCCCCAAGTGCAGCTCTGTCAACGAGAACGTCATTTCCCAGCTTGAGGGATGTCGGCATTGATTTCAGCTCACCATTGATAATGCATTCCAACAACACAGGCCTGCTTCCTCCTCTTGTCAATGGGGAACTTGATGGGAGGTTATGGTGACAGATGCTGCTGTCGTGTCAAATTAGCACAACATGGATGTGATGTTCATGACTCTGGAGTTAGAAGCTGTTCAGCAGACACTGCCTTCAACAGGTTTTACCCTCATAGGACATTTTTTACATTAAAGGAACACCTAAACATGAAGATAAGACGTTGGTGAGAGTCTGCAGGCACAAAATTAGCCTACAGAAAGTGGCTTTAAATTGGTTAACTTTATTATTTTAAAACCTGATAACGCATTTTCACAAATATTTGTTTTATCAGCATTATAAAAGAGGTTCCAGACTACCAGATTTCTTCAGCATTAGAACAGGAAATGATGGATTGCATTTTTTTCCCATTAAGATGTAAATGAAAATAACATTTTTGCTCACAGTAGCACTATTTTAGAGGACTCGACTAACAAATAACAGTTTAGTTTACTCTTTAATCTGTATTAATGTCAGACAGTAAGAAAAAAATATTTTTTTTATGCAGTGTATAAAGACATCTGGTTTTATCTGTAAGTGAGAAGTTTCTCAACTAATGATTTTTATTCTTTATATGTTATGACATTACTGAAAGGGAACCATTTGGTGTTTTCTTATAGAAGCTTCCTCCAAAAAAAAAAATGTAACTCTGTTTTTAGTGGCAGTAAAGTCATTAACAACGCTCATTTGGTACTGAGCTAATCACGGGTAACAGTGCCATCCAACAGTTATCCACTGTGAGCTTCATAAAAACCTCATTGTTCCTGGGTTTAATCATCCTGGTTGACTTGTAGATGAGATAACAAGGAACGCTCTCCTCCAAAATGAGTGTAAACACTGTGCAGTCCTCCTGATCGCAGCTCTTCTAACCCTGCTGAGACAGAAACTCGGCGGCGGATGCGTCAGAGCCTGTGACACCTCACATCTCTTTCCCGTTTGCAAAACAAGAAGAAGCAGCTACCTGCCATTTTAATTGCATTTCTTGCTTTTGACTAATCACAGAGGACGCCTAGGCCCGCTGGGCAGGCAGCCAGCTTTAGCAGAAGGATACTGTATGTCATTTTTACTCTCTGGCACAGAAGCAAATAATGGCTGTAACCAAGAATGGCACCCCTCCCCAATGAAATGTGTTAATTTTATCTGGTGGGGTTTGTTTTGATTTGATTTTCAGAGGAGTCCTTCGGTAGACATTTAGAAACAATGAAGGGGACAAAGAAAAATGTAATTTGAACATAGCAGATTGATCAGTGTCAGAATTTAAACCTTCCAGTTCAGTTATATTATTTTTAAATACTCCAGAAAAATGGGAGTAAAAATAAGTTATTAAATAAGATATTAATGAACTTTTTCTTTTTGTTTTAATTGTTCCACTTTGTCAAACAAATATGCATAAAATTTCTTTTTTTCTCTCTTTTTCATCTTTGTATTATATATTTTTTGTGCCCCAGCCATGGGATGAAACATGGATTAAACTGTTTACCACAAAGAGACTGGTTAAAAACTCAAAATCTCTAAATGCTTGCATTAACCTACTTTTGGTACAGCCCAGGAAGGAGGAGCCACAGCTGGAATCCTCATGATGTCATGCCACTAACAAAACAGCTGATCGCATCGAGGTGACAGCGCTTAAGAAGCTGAATGTCTTTAAAACTCACTGGCGAGTAAGTCTATACTTCGAGGAATCCTCATTTTTTTCCCTACAGAGGTTGCACAGGCAGTCCAGCTCCTCTAACAGGATGGCAAATCAATTCATTGCATTGCCCAAAGGTTTGCTGTGTCTCCCAGCATAGTCTCAAGAGCATGGAGAAGATTTTAGGGTAGACAGGCAGTTACTGTAGGAGAGCTGGACAGGCGCATTGGACATCTGTACCCCATCAGCAGAACCAGTATCTGCTCCTTTGTGCAAGGCATAACAGGAAGAGTACCCCCACAGCCCTACAAAGTGACCTCCAGCGGGCCACTGGCATGAATGTCTTTGACCAAACAATTAGAAACAGACTTCATAACGGTAGCCTGGGGACCTGACGTCCTCTAGTCGGCCTTGTGCTCACTGCCTGGATAAACAATGACATCAAGACCTCAATTAGGTATCGGGATGAAATTCTTATTCTTCTTTTGGAACCATATACATCATGGACCTAAACCATTGAACATCCTATTTAGGTCAATTTAATGGCACCTCAGACTGGTTGCACCTCAGACTGTCCAGGAAATCAGGGATTCCCTGGTCAGGATCTGGGTGGAGATAACCCAGAACACCATCCGTCATTTCATAAGGAGGATGCCCTGACGTTGTCAGGCACGCATACAAGCACATGGGGCCCATGCAAACTACTGAGTACCATTTTGAGCTGTTGCAATGACATTTTACCATATTGCCAGCTGCATCAGTTTTTCAGTTAAATTTTTTTAGTGACTTCACATTAAGTCCTCTGTAGGTTGATAATTTTCATTTTCCTCAAATGATATGGCGTCCTTTTGGTCCTAACATATTACCCATTCCATATAAGTATGGATATCCAGCTGGATTTTTTTACCATTAAGAGCTGATGTGTTTGCAAGGTATTTTTTTTAAGTTTTTGAGCAGTGTAGTTTAGACTTTGAACTAGAGATTATGAAATGCTGTCCAGATTTCCTTAAAAAATAGTGAAATAGTTTTTTTAATTTTATATTACACTCAACACAGAGATTAGGTTGTTCAACATTAACTGAACACTCACACTGACAAAAACACATGATTTTTCTTTATCTTCTCCTGAGAGCTTGTGGTGCCCCTTTGGCTGTGCTACCCTGGGTGGTGAGTCCATATCTATACCAGCTACTGGATAGAAGCTATGATATTAGATTGAGTTTTATTTTTGCATCACCCCCTATTGTCCCTACTTGCTTAATTAATCTTTGTGTATACTGGTAAAAAAAATTATTTGATGTGTAAAGTGGACCATTTACAATGTGTTACACATCCCCCATTCCTGTATTTCTTTTATAATATAAAATACACACTTCTGTGAGAAACTCCGGCAATTAAAGTTGTTTTGATACTGCTTACAGTTAAGGTCGGACGTTTGCATACGCTCACCACAGGCATAAAGATCATATCATTTTGGGGTTTGATTTCTTTAAACTGGATGGATCAATTATACAACATGCGGATTGAAGTACTTTAAAAACAACAACTGGGTTCACTAGTTCAACTTTACTATGGATTTTCTCTCTTCCAAAAGAATCAAATCTTATACACAAACACCCCAACTAATTTTTAGCTTGATGTCTCTTAGCAAGTCAACCTAGAAAATATGCTTTTATGGTCATCAACAAGCTTCTGATTTAATCCTGGCTGGATCTTTTCACAGAAATGATAGAGCCTATTTCAATCGGCAGGTTTCCTTGCATGGACCCGGTTTTGAGACAGTTTACAGATTTTTAACTCAGTTGACGTCAGGGCCAATCCAGAAGCGTAATTCCATCCTTCTTTATCCATCCCAAAACAAGTTTTGATGTGTGTTTGGGTTCATTATCCTGCTAAAACACCTACCTTTCTCAGCCTTCATGTTAAAAAAATTACTGTTCCATAACTTTGGACCCAACACAGAAAAAGCCAAACCCCTACATGTTTTCAGCCTGGAAGAAAAACCAAAAGACCTTGACTGGAATATTGTAGGGGGCTGGAGGGATATATATCAAGTTATCAGATCAAGTGGGAATGAAGGTATTATCACTTTAAAGACTTCAAAAAGGACGTTGTTTTTAAATCCTTAGTTTGGCTGACATCCAGTTAAGATACAGGATAACTGAAGTGATTTAAGCAAAGAACCGGGTATTTGTAAGCAGTTTTGCATGCAGATGGGGCGTCTATAGGCAGGTAAATTTTTTCCCTGTTTAAGCAGGAATACAAAATTGCAATAGCCTAGGCATTACGAAACAAAAGCATAATTTACTAATTCTACCTGCTGATAAGCAAGAGTGGACTTATATGTCTTATATGTCTTATCTTAGACGGCGTATTTGTGTGTCAAATATAAATTCCTTGTCAAAGATGACAGCGACATTCTTGGCAGAATGTTTTATATTAATACTTAACACTCCAAAGGACTGGACAATATTCCTGGGATTTCCCTTTGTGGCAAAAATGAGCAAATCTGTTTTATTATGATTTAAATGAAGAAAATTAGAAGCTATATTATTTCTAATCTACAAGAAATTGGTGTAGCTTTCTAAAATAATCTGGCTTCAGGGATTGATAAAACATGCATTGTGTGATGTCACCCAAGGAAAGCATATAAATAGAAAGAGGTACAGTAGATGTGTGAATATTGACCCATGTACGACACCACAGGATAGGAGGGCTGGGGAGGAGACAGTCTCACCAGTTATCACACAAAATCGTTTCATAAGATGGACATGAACTGCTTCAGTGACACCAGAGATCCGGGTCTATTTTTTAAGCAGTCAGTGGGTATGATAATGATCAACAGTATCAAAAACTGCTGACAGATACAAGAGAACTAAAACAGAAACCTCTTCACAATCTAAATTAAAGAGAATATCATTGATAATACTGAGGAGTAGTGTCTCCTCAACCTCACAGTATGATGCTGTCGCCACCATACTTGACAACTGAGATAAAGTTGTTTTTTTTAGGTTTTCTTCTCTAAACATACTTCTTGTAGTCCTACTCCGCTCTGACTTTAATGTTAAACTATCCTGAGCTATCTTTCAACAGCCCAGAGAATGGCGCCTAATACGGCCAGGGCTTTAAAGTAAAACAGTGTTTGTCTGGAAGTTTGCATCAGATAACAAAGGTCAAGGATTTATAAACTATTTACTCTCCTTCCAGTTATCACGGGACCTTTTCGTAGCGTATGCTGAAAGCGATTAACAGGCGGATGCAGATAATGATAGTCCCTCTGTGAACAGAGAAACAGAATAACAATAACCACACTGAGCAGTACAGAAGGAAACTGGTTCACGGCAAAGCTGAGGTCAGCAGTTCAGGTTTGAAACTACCCCTACAGCTTGATGAATCAACTGTGCAGTGTAGCAGGGTTACAGTAAAAACTGCTTCACACATGCAGTGAACCACCCTGCAGCTCAGGATTGTTGACTGTGAGAGGCACACAATCTGACACGTGACCTGTCTCCGTTGGTCATGGCCAGTCAAGTAAAACTGACTGAGTCTGTCTGCTGGCTAATCGATGGGTGCATATCTTCTCACAGATGTTGGGTTCAAAGCCATGTGAAGGGTTAGGAATTCTCACAGCTTATAGTTGATCACATTTTGTCACGTTACAACCACAAACCTTTATCTATTTATTAAGAATGTATGTGATAAACCAACCCACAATTAATGCCTAATAATGAAGTGGGAAAAAAAAGGAAACATGGTTTTCAGAGAGTTAAAAAGGAAATCTGATGGTTTGGGATGCACTTTCATTCAGCCTTCTTAAGCTAAGCTTTGAACATCTCATTGAGCACCGTTCATTCTATCAGAGCTGCAGACATCCATAGCTCAGTTAGACAATCTGTTGATAGACTCAACAAATCTGGTCTTTCTGGAAAAAAGATCAAGAAGAAAGCTGTTGCTGACAAAATGTAGTAAGAAGTCCAGTTTAAAGGTGCTCTGCTCAGATGAGACCAAAGTTGATTTTCTTGGCCTATATGCGAAATGAATACTGTACATCGCCCCGAACATGCCATCCCTATAGTGAAACATGGTGGTGGCAGCATCATGGTTTGGGAGGGTGCCTATTTCAGCAGTGACACATTGATGTAGATCATGTTTAATGGAAAGATGATGGATGGGGTTATGTACTGGGAAAACTTTGAAGTAGACTTGTTAGAGGCTATAGACGAGTTGAGACTGGGGCAGAGGTCATGGAGACATGACCTAAAGGATGCCAACAAAAGTTGTTTTATAAAGTGAGGGGGGGTAAATAATATGGTGCAGGTGTGTAAGTACATGCCCTCTAAAACAGAACAGCGAACTCACATGTGCTTGTATTTGTTCAAGCAGAGTGCCACAACAAAAGCAAAAATGTGGACATGAAAATACAAACTAAAGCACTCCACACCAAAGCAATGTAAGAATGTTTGATAACCGTTACATGTAGTGAGCTTATAGACTCACCTGACTGTTTGGGTTCACAGTCATCTAGAATTTTGTTTAGGGGTATCAGAATGAGGGGTTAGAATAAGGGGCTAAATTAATAGATAAAATCACAAAGTGGTCCAAAACAGTACATTGAGTTTAAAACAAAATTAAGTGAAAACATGATTAAAAAGATAAACACTATATGATACAAATCATTAAAAAACAAACACAAAAATCTTTTACAAAAATCCTAAGGAAAAGTACCTATCAAAACAAATATCTTCAGCTGCATTTAACTTTATGTTCACTCTAAATACAACATAGAAAAGGAAGATTCTGGCACGAACATCACAATTGTTTGATTTTTATTTGTAAAAACAATTGAAACGATGCAGCATTTTTCTTTCACCTCATATATATGTATTATCTGATGTTGGTTTATCACCTAAAATCCCAACAAACCACATTGAGGTTTTACTGAGTCTGCAGTTGTGTTAGAAGCCAATCAAAGGCTTTTTTGGGTATAACTCTACGTTGTATGGTAGTTGTCAATTTATTGTGTTGCATCATAAGACAAAAGGTTACTTTTGTTCTTTATCTTCTTTTAAAAATGGAGAAAAAAGTTTTTTTGTGCCGCAGCGATCAATAATCAAGAAAATGGTTCAGATGAGTGAAGCCATTTTCATTTATTCTGAATTCACTCAGGGACTGAGGCTTTTAGAGTGGGATTAATTCCTCGAGCTATAACAATGTAAAATGTAAAAAAAAAAGGGAGCTATAACTGACCATCTGAATCGAAATTTTGACATCTGTGTCCATTGAGTACTTCATGCTGCTGTGTGTCTTAATGGAGTTTGTTTGCCTCACAGCACTTTTCATTTCCCAGCTGTGATTGTCGCATGCAGGTGTTACTGTCAGCCTGCAATCTGCCAATACCTCTGATTCAAGGCAGATATCTTCTAACGGCATGCTACCGAGACTGGTCCAACACAGCAGCGAGGAAAGGCTTTTCACCCCAGCCACATCATAAATGCTGGCCTTGCAGAGCCATGAGAGGTGGGGTAATCTCTGCAACTAAAAATACGGCCAGTGTCCCTAAATCCTTGGGTTCAACATCGGTGAGAAGGGAAAGCCACACAGTGGGGTTTGATTGCAGTCCCCCCGTGGTGTGGAGCAGGGGCTATCTACAGCTTTTGCGGAAAATAACAGGTACAGCAAAAATTCTGTCCTGAGAGATCCAGACGGGCAGCCTACAGTGAATTAACTGGAGGGATGAACCGTGTAAGTGAGCTGTGTCTACTGTGTGTAAAACAGCTGGTATTACTGTGGTTTTGGTAATTAATCTTCCTGGAATTTTCTTCCTAGTTAATTTTAGGTCCCTAATTATTCCACCATCCCAAGGTCAGGCTAACAAACCCTGTAAGTGACTCACCGCCGGGCCACTCCCTCCTGAACAGTCGGCTTAAATTTCCTAATTATGTTTACTATTAGTATTCAACTGCCAGGCTTTAATCAGGCAGTCTGTGTTGATTGAGCATGCAGCCTGCTCTGGCCTTTTCATGTTTTAAGAAGCACACTCATTAAACACATCTGCCGGAAGGGTGCTATCAGGTGGAAAAAGAATATATGATGCTACAACAGATTTCAGACGAGTGCATGCTTGTGTCAAAATATCAGGTCCGTGTGACAGACCATGATAAATCAAACATTTTCCAGCGTTATTGTTCCATATATCCTGTACAGTTTAACTGAAAAACAAACACATCTGTTCAGGAGACATGTAGGGTCAATTAAAAGGTGCAATAACCTAGTTGTAAAAATTTTCAGCAGTTTCAGCATTCAGTCTACTTGAGTTCGAACCTATGGAAGCCCATTTCCGCCACTCTGATGAAAAAAAAAACAACAATTTATCTCATAATTATGACTTAGCCATCTCATTATAATAAGATAGCTAAATCATAATAATGATATAGTATCTCATAATAATGAGATAGCTAAGTCATAATTATGAGATAGTATCTCATTATTATGACTTAGCTTTCTCATAATTATGATCCTAGAGGCTATGTTGTCTGGGGCTTAAATGCCCCTGGTAGGGTCTCCCATGGCAAACAGGCTCTAGGTGATGGGTCAGACAAAGAGCAGTTCAAGAATCCTTCATGAGGACTAGAATATCGAGGCATGTGACGTCGCCCGGTAAGGCGGAGCCGGGGTCCCACCCTGGAGCCAGGCCTGGGGTCGGGACTCGCCGGAGAGCGCCTGGTGTCCGGGTTGCTCCTCGCGGGACCCGGCCGGGCCAAGCCCGAACGAGAGACGCGAGGCCATCCCCCAGTGGGCCCACCACCTGCAGGGGGAAGCGTGAGGGACCGGTGCTAAGAGGATTGGGTGGCGGATGAAGGTGGAGACCTCGGCGGCCAGATCCCCGGATGCTTAGGCTGGCTCTAGGGACGTGGAATGTCACCTCGCTGGGGGGGAAGGAGCTTGAGCTTGTGCGGGAGGTCGAGAGATATCGACTAGAAATAGTCGGGCTCACCTCCACGCACAGCGTGGGCTCTGGAACCCATCTCCTTGAGAGGGGCAGGACTCTCTTCTACTCTGGAGTGGCCCACGGGGAGAGGCGGCGGGCTGGTGTGGGTTTGCTTGTTGCCCCCCAGCTCAGCCATCTCATGTTGGGGTTTACCCCAGTAGATGAGAGGGCCGCATCCCTGAGCCTTCGGGTTGGGGATAGGTCTCTGACTGTCGTTTCGGCCTACGGGCCAAGCGGTAGTGCGGAGTACCCGGCCTTCTTGGTGTCCCTGTCGGAGGTGCTGGATAGTGGCCCTCCCGGGGACTCCATTATTCTGCTGGGGGACTTCAACGCCAAGTGGATAACGACAGTGACACCTGGAGAGGCGTGATCGGGAGGAATGGTCTCCCCGATCTGAATCCGAGTGGTGTTTTGTTATTGGACTTCTGTGCTAGTCACGGATTGTCCATAATGAACACCATGTTCAAGCATAAGGGTGTCCATCAGTCCACTTGGCACCAGGACACCCTAAGCAGGAGGTCAATGATCGACTTTGTTGTCGTATCATCAGACCTTCGGCCGCATGTTTTGGACACTCGGGTGAAGAGAGGGGCTGAGCTGTCCACTGATCACCACCTGGTGGTGAGTTGGATCCGCTGGAGGAGGAGAAAGCTGGACAGACTTGGCTGGCCCAAGCGCATAGTGATGGTCTGCTGGGAACGCCTGGTGGAGCACTCGGCCAGGGATGTATTCAACTCCCACCTCCGGGAGAGCTTCAGCCAGATTCCGGGGGATGTTGGAGACATAGAGTCCGAGTGGACCATGTTCTCCGCATCTATTGTCGAGGCTGTGGTTGGCTTGTGGGACTCCTGAGGCAGCTGACGTGTACCATAAGGCCAAGCGTGCTGCGGCCTGGGCTGTGGCAGACGCAAAAACTCGGGCCTGGGAGGAGTTCGGTGAGGCCATGGAGAAAGACTACCGGTTGGCCTCGAAGCAATTCTGGCAAACCGTCCGGCGCCTCGGTAGGGAGAAGCAGTGCTTCGCCAACACTGTTTATAGTGGGGGTGGGAGGCTGCTGACCTTGACTGGGGACATTATCGGGCGGTGGAAGAAGTACTTCGAGGATCTCCTCAATCCTGCCATCACACATTCCTTGGTGGAAACAGAGGCTGGGGACTCGGGGTTGGACTCTTTCATCACCCAGGCTGAAGTCACCGAGGTGGTTCAAAAGCTCCGCAGTGGCAAGGCTTCGGGGGTGGATAAGATCCGCCCAGAGTACCTCAAATCTCTGGAAGTTGTGGGGCTGTCATGGTTGACATGGCTCTTCAACATTGTGTGGCGGTTGGTGACAGTATATCTGGACTGGCAGACTGGGGTGGTGGTCCCCCTTCTTAAGAAGGGGGACCAGAGGGTGTGTCTGGTTTGGGGACCAGTGGATTTCGTCTTTTCTTTTTGCAGATGACGTGGTCCTGCTGGCCCCCTCTAGCCAAGACCTAAAGCATGTGCTGGGGCGGATCGCAGCAGAGTGTGAAGCGGCTGGGATGAAGATCAGCTCCACCAAGTCCGAGGCCATGGTTCTCGACCGGAAAAGGGTGGCTTGTCCTCTTCAGGTTAGAGGGGAGTTCCTGCCTCAAGTGGAGGAGTTCAAGTATCTCGGGGTCTTGTTCACGTGGCTCGGGCATCTATACCGGATGCCTCCTGGACGCCTTCCACAGGAGGTGTTCCAGGCACGTCCCACCGGGAGGAGGCCCAGGGGACGGCCCAGGACACGCTGGAGGGACTATGTCTCTCGGCTGGCCTGAGAACGCCTTGTGCTCCCCCCGGAGGAGGTGTCTGGGGAGAGGGACCTCTGGGTGTCTCTGCTGAGTCTGCTGCCCCCGCGACCCGGTCCCGTATAAAGCGGAAGACGACGACGACGACAAACTAAAGCCTTATGGAATATGTATTAATGGATGCATAGATGGCTTCTCGAGGAAAATGATCTGGTTAGAAGCATATAAAACTAACAGTGACCCTCGCATTATTGCTGGCTATTTCATTGATGCTGTGATGGAGTGCAATGGATGTCCACAAAAGGTCAGAGTGGATCATGGCACAGAGAACACTCATGTTGCGGTGATGCAAAGATTTCTGCACAACGAGGAGGAAAATGGTTTTGACTGTGTTATCCTTGGTCCGAGTACTGGAAATCAAAGGATAGTGATGGTGGTACACCTTAAGAAGTGAATGTGCCCAATTTTGGATGGACCATTTTGACCAGCTGAAAGCTGATGGCTATTTTGTTGACAGCTTTTTGGACAAATCACTGATTCAGTTTTGCTTCCTACAAACAATACAGGTAATACTAATTTATTTATTGCTTTCAGTGCACAAATATAAAATCAGTTATAACTAATTTAAAAACAAGAATTGTTTTCTAATAACTATTTTCTTTTTTTTCTTCTTTTCTTAATCATACAGATGGAGCTGGATGAAGTTGTCCATGCATGGAATGACCATTGTATACGATCTACAAATAATATTCGGGCTCCGAACGGTCGCCCCACATTAATGCATGCTGTTCCCAACCTGTATGGGGCTCCAAATTTTCTACAGCCTGTCAGCCAAACAGAGCTAGAAATATGTCTAGAGGAATGTCTTTCAAGGACTTTCCCTGTGATGTCGATGTGTTTCACTTATGCACTGAACTCATGACAGAGCACAGACTGGTAATGTCAGATGATTTGTATGAAATTACTAAAATTTATGTAAGACTCCGTCAAATGATTAGTGATGGACTGGGGGAATAGATTCTCCAAATCACCCCTGCTCCACAAAAACTACAAAGCTTATATTATTTAAATATTGCCCGTGTAAACACCGTGTGTCATTGTAATAAGGCTAAATTGCATGTGTGATACAGATTTTTTCTGTTTTACTTAAAAAGACTACCACATTTTAACTTCCTTCAAAGTAGAAGTCAAGTTCGCCCTATTAATCCCTATGTATTTAATGTAATATGACTGCAAAATAGTACCCTCTGGTTCAAAACTAGACTCAGTAGTGCCAAAATATTATGGTTATCCCTTTTCTTTAATTTTTCAGGGGAATATTGTTTAAATGAACAGTGGTGTTACAAGTACAAGCAATGGTTTAATCAGGTTATTCCTAACAGATTACTATGACATTTTCCTATCAACATGTTATTGTTTGTAATTTTGTTACTGTTCTGTTTATTTGATAAGAGAGCATGTGACATATTACTCTTCACATTTATATTTCAGTCTTTTTGTGATTCTCCAAAAATTCCTTTACAGTGCAACAGCTACTCAAAAACAGATTCTACATGGCACTCAAAATAATTTATTTTGTATTCTGCCAACAAAGAACAGTCCATTTTCTTGGCATTACCAAAAATAAATCACAAGTGCTTCAAAAATACTCATCTTAGTGTGCACACATTTAATAAGCTTAACATAACAGAAGGTGGTGAAGTAAAACATTACAAAAAAATACCCTGTTTATAACCTTTCCACAAAAAACCCAAAAAATAAAAAAAAACGAAACACAAATCCCTTTT